>PVJX010032418.1:0-20436 GCA_004027295.1 Dolichotis patagonum
GGGGTGGGGGTATGGGGGTGGGTGGCAGTCAGGGTAAGTGTTGTTTTTGCTTTGCCCTTCTACCATGTTAGACCACTGCCATAATGTCCAGTAATTTATGCTAGGACAGAAACCTTTCAATATGTAGATGAACAATATGCTACAACAAGAGAAAGAATTCACTCCAGAAAGGTTGTTATCCTTCCAACAGAACCAAAATTAATATTAGTGGTGGATTAGAAATGATGTCTAATATGATAACTGCTCTTATCATTGGAGTAAAAAGGTCCATTAAGAAGCCTATGCATTATGAAAAGGTGAATGAACTTACACAGGGAAAAGAGGAAAATCTAACTGTCTTCATAGCTGACTAGCAGCTTTTCAGAAATATGCAATCCAAAGTTTATCTTCCAGGGATATCATTTCATTAGTCAATCAGCCCCAGATATTTGGTGTAAAGTACAAAAATGTCACATGGCTCCACAAATGCCTATAACTCAATTGATGATCGTTGCCTTTTCTATTCAACAACTGGGAACTAGGTGAAGATGAATGGAGAAGGGTCAGAATTATGGCTCTTGCAATTGGACCAAACCACCACCCAAGTCCTGCTTAATGTGTCAGGTTACTGATGTGCCTGACTTATGGCTCTGGAGGATTGACTTTCCCTGCTCTCAGAGAGGAGACTAGGCCAGTCAAAACTCTCATTTTTTCCTCTGATGAAGACTGAAAGAGCCTGGGGCAAATTACAATGATCCCTTTCATGAACATCACTATTACCTTTAAAGATGGGTGTGGCTCACTCTGTTTTACCTTCCTTCTCTGTAAAACCCTCCTCTAGATCTAGCCATAATTGGAATCAGGGGGACACCTAGTCAGAACTTTTGTACACCTAATCTGATATGTCACTTCATAGGTCAAATGTTCAACCATCAACATTTAACTTCCCCATAGTGTCTTATTCCCCTTCTAGAAAGAGATTTACTAGGAAAATTGGGGGCAACTGTCAAATACTGGCAAAGGTCAAAGTAGATTTTATATGTTGGGACTACAGCAGGCCTCCTTGCCATAATTAGCCAACAGGTGGAACCTGCTGCATATTATAATGGATTACATGGAAGAGCAAATTCAGCAGTTCCAGTAGTTAAAAAACTAAAAGATACCAGCCCAGTCCTTGATTAAGTCTTTTATTTTAGGTGGTCTGATATTTTTACATTCTTTATATATTCATATTAGTGTTGTGAGCAATAGTTGTCAAAATTTTTTGTCCATTCTGCAGGTTGTGTCTTTGCTCTACCAATTGGTTCTTTTGTTGTAGAGAAACTTTTAAATTTGTTTTAGAAGCTTTCTAATTTGATTTAATCTCATTTGTTGATTCTTGCTGTTTATTGTGCAATTGATGTTCTATTTAGAAAATCATTTCCCTCACCTATGACTTCAAATGTTCTACCTATTTTATCTTCCAGTAAATTCATTGTTTGTTTTAATGTTTAGATCTTTGATACATTTTGATTTCAGTTTTGTACATAGTGAGAGATATGGGTCCAGTTCCATTCTTCTATAAACAGGCATCCAGTTTTCCCAGTACAATTTGTTGAGTATTTTCTCTTTCCTTTTGGTCTGTTTGTAAAGAACAAATAGATAAATGTGTTTGGGAATGTTTCTGTATCCTCTATTCTGTTCCATTAATCCACATGTCTGTTTTTGTTTCAGTATCATGCCAAATTCAGGCCACCCAAAATAAAAAGCCTGACCAAGAAATGGCAAGTGAAAAGAACAGAAACTTCTCATAGAAGAAATACAAATTGTTACCAAATATATGAAAAATGCTCAAATTCCTGTATTCTAGAGAAATGTAAATTAAAGCAATGCTAATATTCCATCTTACATGAGAAAGAATGGCAATTATCAGGAAATCAAAAATAACAAATGCTAGGATTGCTGTTTCATAATGTAAACTAATACAACCAATATGAAAATCATTATGGAAATTTCTCTGTTAAATATAAATCTCTTATGACCCAGTTATCCTTCTGCTAGGCATCTTTCCCAAAGAGCTAAAGATATCAAACTATAATTACACATGCATACCAATGTTTATAGCAGCATGACTTATAATAACTAAATCTTGGAAGCAGGCTATTTACCAATCAACAGATGATTGCATAAAGAAAATGTGATATCTATATATAATGGAATACTGTTTGACTATAAAGAAAAAACAAATTCAAGATATTTTTAGGATTATGGATGTACTTGGAAAATATAATGTTGAGTGAAAAAAATGAGACACAAAAATTTAAATATCATATAGTATCTCTTTATTGAGTAAGGATAACTACAAACCAAAATCACAATAATGGATGGATAGGCAACATGGGAATAGATCTCTTGTAAATGGGAAAGGGTCCAATAGAACATGGAAAAGAGCAGAGGGGTACGGAAATGGAAAATAAGTAAAATAAGATATGCCCTGTATAGGAACTTAATAACCTAATGATTGTAAACATTTTATGTAATAAATATGATATAAGATTAGTAATATCAACAAGAATGTTGGGGAACTGGGATTTAGAGGAGCCTGAAGAGAGGCAGGAGGGAATGGGGAAAGGATTTTCTTTAAAAAAAGAACTAAGTTGTATTATGTACTTGTGCCCAATCACCAAGATGATTATAAATAGTATATACTGCAAGTGTAGTATTTTAAAGAAAGAAACTAAGCTTCCTAATATACAATTGCAAAGAAATATATTTCCTTTAAGTACTGAAATTAAGACAAATAGAAGCTTTTAGGAAGATTTCTTCCCAACAGAAATGGATCAAATTGCTTGTAAAATTTAATTAAACCATAGAAAGGAATCTGAAATATAACAACAACAACAACAACAACACCCTGCCACTTTGTGAGCTGAAAGCAATACTCAAGGAAGAGGCCTGTAAAGTCTCCTAGATTCTCATAGATGAGTTTCTCAAACATGGCTATGATTTTTCCCAGTTCCTTTCTGGCACTCCCATTTTCCCCATAGTAAAGCCATCAGGAGAATGTAGGATGGTATGGACTGGGGATTTAGTTCAGTGGCATAAGCGTCTGCCTGGCAAGTGTGAGGTTATGAGTTTTTTCCCTAGTACTAAAACCAAAAAAAAAAACAAAAGACTTCTGCCTCATTAATATGGATTTAGTCCCAATACATCCTCTGATGACAGATACACATTAAAATTTCTCCCACATTCCAGGAGATGCACATTAGTTCTCTGTTTTAGATCTCAAATATGCTTCCTTTGCTGTTCCCATTCATCCAAGTTCCTAGTTCTTGTTTGCCACTGACTGGAAAAATTTCATTATAAAGAAAAAATAACAGTATATCTTCTTGAAGAGTTCTACCACAAGGCTTTAGAGACATCCCTCACCATTCCATTTTGCTTGGGCACTGCAAAGAAGAAAATAAGAAACCTGGAAAATAAGAAATATAGACCTTAAACCCCATCCTACAGTATGTAGATGATATTGTAACCTGCATCCCAACTTGAGTATTATCCAACCACAATACTATCCAAGCCCTCAATTTTGTAGCTAAGAAGAGATATCAACTTTTAAAAGGAAAGGATTTGATAACCCTTTAGGGAGTTCAATACCTGGGACATATTCTTACATTAGGGGAATTACAGCTCTCTATAGACCAAATACAGTCTATCTGTGCTCTTAGACCTCCTGTCCCCAAGCAACAGTTATCTTCCTTCATGGCAAAGGCCAGTTCCTGGTGGATCTGGATATTTAATTGTGGGCTAATGGCAAAGGTTTTCTATGAGGCTATCAAAGATCCTCAGTGTGTTCCCCTAGAATGGACAAAAGTAATGGAAAACCCACTATCCTCTTTTTGTATTCCTTTTTTTTTTTTTGGTATTGGGGACTAGACTCATGACTTGATGCTTGCCAGGCAGGAGCTATGCCACTGAGCTATATCCCCAGCCTGACAATCCTCTTTTTTAACTTTATTTTTCATTAGTACAAATTTTTCATACTTATTGATCACATTCATCATCAGGAATTTGTACATGTACATAATATATTTCATGTACATACTATATTTTAATTTTTCTTTCCCCTTAACCTCCTCTCCCTTTAACCCTTGTTCCCTCCTCATTTATACAAGCTTTGTTTCCAATTTTCTTCCCAGTATTTTTTTCTGTTTCTTCCATCCTCATTCCTCCCTCTCCCTTTTTTTTTTGCTCCCCTTCCCATTTGAACATGTTCTTCTTACTTCCCAGTTTTGCCCTCCATTCTGCTCCTCATTTACCCTTTGGGTTTCTTGTGTGAGGAAACAATACAATATTTAAACCAATGTGACCAATTTCACTTAAAATTATGCATCCATTATATCTATTTTCCTATAAATGTTTCAAAGGTATCTTTATTTATTGCAAAGTAGTACTCAATTGTATACAAATACCACATTTTCTTTATATATTTATCTTTGGGTGGGCTTATGGGCTATTTCTTTCCAAAATCTGGTTTTCATAATTGTGTTGTTACAAACATGAGTATGCATATATCACTGTGATATGATACTTTAACTCTTTCAGGAAAAAACTTAAAAGAGGAATAGCTGGATCAAATGGAAGCTCTAGTTTTATTGCTTTGAGTATTATACTTACTCCATGCTGGTTGTACCAGTTTACACTCTCTCCAGCAATGGAGAAGCGTTATTTCCCTCCCACTACCACAGCCTCTCCAGCATTAGTTTTTGGTTCACTTTTTGTTGTTTTAATTTTCATTTTTCAAATGACCAGTGATGTTGAGCATTTTGTCATACATTTATTTGCTCTTTGTACTTCATCTTTGAGATGTATATTTCTTTCAGATACTCAATTTTGGATTGGATCTTTATATCAAAGGAGTTAGATTTTTTTAATTGCTTATATATTATAGACATTAATACTCGAGGAGTAGCTGGTAAAAACTTTTTCTTTTTGTGTGGATTGTCACTTCATTCTGTTGGCAGTTTCTTTGTTGTGCAGAAGCTTATTTTTCATTTTTCATTTTTAAAGGTGGGAAAAGTTTATTAGGGAACAGGAACAGGAAACAGGAATATCTCCTGAGAGACAGGAGGTTTCTTGAGTGTATTGTCATTGAGGTCATCTCTCTGAGAATGCTTTATAGGGCAAAATCACAAGGTGGGTACAACATGAATCAAACAATAATCATCCAGTATGATTAAAAGTACAGCCACTTAGCTAATATTGGTCCAATAGGGAAGCAGAGCATGTAGCAAGGTCATATGGATGACATCATTAACTCTGTCAACAATCCCCAGTCTTAGTTTTAGTCTTAGTCTTAGTCTTAGTCTTAGTCTTAGTCTTAGTCTTAGTCTTTGTCTTAGTCTTAGTCTTAGTCAAGCTGGTGATGGATATATGGTTAGGAACCAGAGAAGTTATGCAGAAACTAGTAGTTGTAGAATGAGGCTATCAGCAAAATCTAGCATACCTTCAGAACTGAGAAAACATAAGTTCACTAATGATGAAAGAACATACAGGAGAACAAGGATAGCTAAGGTATGTGTAAGTCTATCCTGAAACAAGAAGCTTCAGATTATATTTGAAGAGTGCAAGAGGTCAAAGTTAACTCATGTGAAGAAACCTTGTCTCTACTGAGCCTTGAAAATGGGACTGATGTCAGGATACCTATGGGCAACTGAGAAAAGTCACTGAAGTTCACAGACAACCTATGATGAATCCTTTGGTATCCAGGATACACAAAGTAAAGCAACCTACAGATACATTCTAAAACACGCCAACAGAGAAAACTAGATGATTTTCTACAGTTTTTCTACTTATATTAATATAAGCACATTTTGAAGTTGTCTGTACTGTATGTGGTTGCTGTAGTAACAGCAAGAAATGTAAAGTGCCTGTAAGAGAGTGGACAATAGATTCTCATTTCTAGGCATTGCAATACAATACACTGAGATAAATGGAAAAGATATTAGGCACCTCACACCTTCTTTTCCCTAAGCTCTTTGCAATTCTCTGTGACTCACAGTAAATACCTAATGTGCACTTCCTAAAAGCCCCCAACATAGAAGATATTCTTCCCTTCATTTTATGCCACACCTCTAAAAATCACATTCACCACCTGCAATAAGATGCTAACCAGCAGTGCTAAAGCATGTTTTTAACTTTAATGCAAAATGTTACATAAGAAAAAAAAATAACCAAGCAGTACTGCTACAACTACTTGCCTTCACTGCATTTTTACCCATCATGAAGGTCAAGATGTACTACAAAGATGAAGAAAACTAAAACTTTCTAACAGGACCCTCAATATAATGTTAAATATCTCTTTTATAAATAGTACTATGGCAAAATTAAATATATTTAAATGCTTTAGCATATGATTATTTTTACCAAAATATTAAGAGAAAATTTATGGCTTTCAATATTAGTATCAAAACAAGATATTTAAATCTAGTCACATGTACAGAGGTATACATTTTTGTTTTTGTCAATGCTGAGCACAATGATGCTAAATGCAAAGTTTATTTATACTCCAAAACAGCATATTAAAACCCCAAAGCATTCACCATTACTTAATTCTACTGTTTACATATAAATTTCCAATATAACTGTACTATATGTTATTTATAAAATAATGATTATTTTATAATAATGATTTAAATGTTTTCCTACATAAACTTACACTGTTTTTATCGAGCTGTAATCTTGGTGTTATGCACAAGTACACAGCCACTATTTTATTTTGGATGTATAGTCCAGAAGGGTAGAAAACAAACCAAACAAAAATCACAATTTGTAAATGTGGTATAAAATTTCATGCATTTTCATGATAATATGTCAATAATCAACTATAACCAAGTAATTAACCAAGTATAACATTGTATCATATGCTTTTTAAAAAATTTTTCTTTAAAGAGAAAAAAAAAAACAGAAAAAAGGGTAGCAACAATACAAAATTCCAAAGCAAAAAAAAGAACAAAACATACTAAGAAATCACTACTTGATAAATTACATACTATCATCTTGGAAATAGTTGTTCATGTAACAAAATTAAAGCACACAAAGTAGACATTCAAACAGTGAGACTATTAACAGTTCTGCTCAGTGAGCTAGCAAAAACAGTAATATGGTCATCTATCTTACACACTTAAACATACATGCAGTTTATCCTTTAGAGAATTTTGTTTTCCTCTGTTTTACAGTAGCAATTACATATTTTGCATTTTATTACTCCTATATTTCTTACTAGTTTTTTATACTAGAGACACAATGTGATATTTATAAATATTATTTTTATTTATTTCACTAATGAGTATAGTCACAAGTTATCTCCATTTACCTATGAAGGCCTCAAGATCATCCTTCTTCATAGCTGAGGAATATTTTACCCATCATGAAGGTCAAGATGTACTACAAAGATGAAGAAAACTAAAACTTTCTAACAGGACCCTCAATATAATGTTAAATATCTCTTTTATAAATAGTACTATGGCAAAATTAAATATATTTAAATGCTTTTTCATCCACTCTGAGGTTGATGGGCATCTTGGTGGTTTCCAAGATTTAGCTATTACAAATTGTGCTGCTATAAACATGAGTGCACATATATCACTGTGATGTGACCTTTTCAGTTTCTTTGGGAAAATACTCAGGAAGGGACTAGCTGGGTTGAATGGAGCTTTTAATCTTAGTCTTCTGAGAAATCTCCATACTGATTTCCATAGTGGTTGCACAAGTCTACACTCCCACCAACAGTGGAGCAGTGTTCCTTTATCCCTGAAGCCTCACCAATATTTGTTATCAGTTGATTTCTTGATGGCAGCTATTCTTTCCAGAGTGAGATGAAATCTCAATTTTGTTTTAATTTGCATTTCTCAAATGACCAATGATGGTGAACATTTCTTCATGTATTTATTTGCCATTTGTGTATCTTTGTCTGAGAACTGTGTGTTCATCTCAGATGCCCATTTTTTGAGAGGTTCTTTTAATTTGGGGAGCTTGATGTTTTTCAATTCTTTATACATTCTTGATGTGAGTCCTTTGTCCGAGGGTTTGCTGGCTAAAATTCTTTCCCATTCTGTGGGTTTTCTTTTCACTCTGATGATGATTTCTTTTGAAATGCAGAAACTTTTCAATAATATGAGATCCCAGTTGTTGATTCTCTGAAGTGTTTCCCGTGCAGTTTGCATTTTGTACATGAATTCTCTGCCTAGGCTTATGTCTCCAAGTCTTCTAATTACCTTATTTTCCAGCAATTTAGTGTTTCTGTTTTAATATTTAGGTCTTTGATCCACTTAGACTTTAGTTTTGTGCATGGTGATAGGCATGAATCTAATTTCAGTCTTCTGCATCTGGAGAGCCAATTTTTCCAACACCATTTATTAAAGAGGTTATCTTTCTTCCAGTGAATGTGTTTAGCCCCTTTGTCTAATATCAGGTGGCTGAGTGTCTTTGTACTCTTAGTTACATGTTCTAATCTGTTCCATTGATCCTCAGGTCTATTTCTTTGCCAGTACCATGCTGATTTTATCACTGTGGCTTTGTAGTACAGTTTCAAGTCAGGAATTGAGATGCCTCCTGCCGTGTTTTTATTGCCCAGAATTGCCTTCACTATTCTAAGTTTCATATATGCTTTAAATATCCAATAAAGAATACACTGCACACAGTATCTTGATGACAACAGAATGTGCTGGTATCACATTGGACTGATGTGTTAACAGTTTGGGAGATTTAACATATTATTGAAATTAAAATATAAAAAGAATAAAAGGTGTGGATTTTCAGGGTTGCTTTACAGAATGTTTGTCTCTGAAGAAGTTCCCAAATAGATTTGCATTGTAAGGGAATTTTTAGTACACAACAAATAATTTCATGCAATGATTTGAAAAAGTATGGGAACATATGAACAAAGTGTATTACTTTAGTATTTACCTTTCTAAAAGCATGTTGACAAATGTTAAACATTTGATCTACAGTTTGGATGATAAAACAAACATAAAACACAAAAATCTACATTAATACTGATCTTCCATGCCTAAATTAGATTTATGTATTTAGTATTTTATATTTTATAAAATCATCAATGCTTTCATTGTGTTTATTATTATTACTTAACTAGAAGCTTCAGTGAAATTTAAAAAGCTAGTGTAAAGAATAGTTATTTGCTTTCTTGAATACTCTATAACACATCATTTTGAATTAAAATTCAAAATTTCAGAGCATGAAAGCTATGTGAATAGAACACCCAAAATATGTTTCAAGACAAGCTAATCTTGTTTATAAATATGCGAGAAACACCTTTAACTTTACGATAGTAAGAAAGAAACAAAAAATTCTATGTGAGTATAAAAGGTGTTTTAGGTCAAGTTATTTCTTAATATAAATAATGTACCATGTCAATCAATTTCTCAATCACATTCACAAAATAATTAAAATTGCACTTTCTAATTGTCAAAATGTGTTTATGTGTTAGAAGAAGATACAAGAAATTTTACAGAAAGAAAATCTTAAACTATTACAAATCCTAAGAGACTTGAATACTAAGAAACTAACTATATTGCTTAGAAAATATGCCTTACTCATACTCTCAAATTTACTTTAACTGATTAATACATAATTTATCTACATAAGACTGTAGCTAAATTTTCAGAATATTACCTATCTTCATACATATGTTTCACACAATATTTTCCAATTAAGAAGAAATGACTCAATAGTTTTAAGCACAATTTATTATCAACTGATTAATGGATTAACAATTTACTCAACAACTTAGATAACATAAAGTCAACAAAAAGAATAATAGGCAATACTTCACTGCACAATTCTGTGTATTAGTAATACAAAGCCAAGAATCTGACTGAAGTGGATTATGTTTCCATGTGCTACTGAGCAATAAAAAATAGGTATAATATTTAAGCTTTTTCATTTCTTTTTTGAAGAGCAGGTCAATGATTTCAGGGGTTGATTAGCATAATACAGATAACACAGCAAAAATGTAGAAAATGGTACTTAACAGTAGTGCTAGTACTTATCTCATTATGGCAATAAATAAGAATATTATTAATTTTTATTATTTGCATTTCTTAAAACATAAATCAAACCAATTCACTTGAACTTGAGTTATAAACACAGCGTGAAGCAAGATTATTTTTCTAAGTAATATTACATTTAAAAATATTGGAAATAGTATGTACTGATTTGTATTCTCAATGGAACAAGAAGATAACAGTGTTCAACTAGGGAGGGTTGTAACAATAATAAAGCTCTTTAAAGTTCCAAATGTCTTCCTATACCTTTGCACCCAGTGCAGGCCATACAATGTCCTGAGAGAATTTATTGTGATAAAATATCAATTACAGCTTTAATAACATACTTTGGAAGGAACTAACAAGAAAGAAAATTGGAAGGTGAAATGTCATCTTCATTTTCAAATAAGTGGTCATAATTTTCTTCTTCAAATAAGCTTATTATAAATATATATAAACCATTAATTTTTGCAGCTTTCACCTAAAGTCCAGGATTTTGTTTATTAAAGTCTATGAGAAGAGGTCAAGAGATACCATCTAATTCAAGTCATGACACCATCCATTAAGATCCTTCGCATAATCCCTTGCCAGTCAGACACAGCATAACTGGATATGTCACTGGTGATTAATAGAAGTGAGTTTCAAGCCTGGGGATTTAACTCTGTGGCATATGCACCTGCCTGGCATGTGAGAGGTTGTGAGTTCAATCCCCAGTACCAAAACAAAAAACAAAAAACCCCAATACAAAACAAATATTAAAAAATGTTGTTACCAGAAGTGTTTCAAGAACTGGGAAATTTCTGCTATAGTCACACATTCTTTAACATCTTCATAGCAAAAATCAGTTATTATCCAGTGTTTCTTATGTCCTCATGATCTAACATTTTATAGTTATCTATCTACAGAAATCCTCTCTCTGTACTGTCCACAACAACTATTACAAATTCTGTATGAGTATAGTAAGTGTTCCAGAAAGAGCAAAGAAATTCTTGGCCACCAATATTCCACATCAAGAAACATGTATTATTAATCACTATATTTTTTACATTATTTTCTGTTGTAGGGGATACATGCACAATTTCATTAACAGGTAACTGGTAGAGGATAGTATTTTTTCCTGCATTATCCAAACCAGCACTGATAACTTTGTGCTACTGGCAATTGAACAGTCTCCATATCCTGATGAAGAGAATTTTCATTCTTAGGCAGCAAAGTTCTTCTAGCCACCCAGGCTACCAGTCCTCCCCTGGCTCAAGATGAGGGTAAGAGAGACCCATTGGAGTTTCTGGGCCTGCTGCTACTTCTCCCATACTGGCCACCAGCTGGCTGCTTGCTTCAAGGGAACCAAAGGGAAGCCAAAGGCTAGGCCACCCTGCCACATTCAAGCTCCCACCACTGTTGTGAGACTCATGTGGTTTGTGAACATCCCAGTCACATTATCAGAGATAAGTTATGTAGGCCACTGCCCTCCTCCTAAGTTATTGTATACAAACAACAATGGGCATTGAATTTTAAAAACTGTCATTTGGTATTATCTTGGCTACTAATAACATGCATGGAAATATGTTAGCAACATTAATGATATCTTTACTCTTACCAAGTGATTTAAATTAGCATACTTTTAAACTATATGAGCCACCAGCATTTGAGATAATGCCTTGAGTTTTATCTATAAAGCAACTTAAGCAAAACTTTTGGAGGATAATATATTCTTAAATAGTAACACACATATTAACTTAAATCATATGTAACCTTTATGTTCTCAAACTTTAAGACTTATTCCTATGTAAGCCGTGAGTCTGCCAGTCTTTATCTAGTAATGTTTAAAATTAGTTTGCTTACCTTGAAAACTTACATAAATGGTCTGTCCATGGAAACCTCAAAAAACGACAAATAAAAAATGAAATTATTGAGCTCAGTAAAGACTTTTCTTAAATGAAGGAGCTGTGGATATTTTAACCAGTTATTTACACACATTGAACAGACAAACATACACAAGAGGATTACATTTAAATTAGGGTGCATTCTTAGATGTAGTTGAACTACAATAACCCTTTTACAATTTTTAGGTTTGTAACTATAAATTAACTAGTCATAACTTTTTATGTCAATTAACAGAGATATCTTGTTATAAAAATCAGAGTGAAAAACCTTTTAAACCTTCAAAAACAAAGACATTTTAAGAGAGGCCATAGCTGATGGTTTATCTGATTGAAATAGCCAGCTATAGAGGTTTTTTGTTGTTTAATAGTCACAACTGATAGCTGAAATTTCTGTTTTGATAGCCGCATGTAGCTGTTCCCTCTAAAGGGAAAAACTGTTAATTTTAACTGTTTCTAAGTGGTGCTGAGGCCAGGTTTGAGTGTAGAAAGAGACTATGTTACACTCTTTGGAGCTGGAATTCCAAACAGTGGGAGAAGAAGGCCTTCCAAGGCTCTAATCCACTCTACCAAAGATGTCTATTCATGATAGTTTCTTCATATTTTGAAAAGAAGCAAAGGCAAACCAGGCATACCTACCTATCCCTCTTGCTCTGTACCTAATCTAAGTTATCTCTTAGCTTTAAACATGTCCAGTGCCAGTGGCAGTAAACCAGAAGTGTGAGGAAGTGGCATGAACCAAGTTCTTAAAGTGTTCCTGGGTCCTTTTCCTCATGATCCTGTGACCCCTTGACCATATTTAGCTATGAGCTTTCTTTTTTTAGAATTTCAGTTTGTGTATCTCTGAAAATGGTGTCTGGCCTGAGAAGATGCTCATTCTCGAAACTTGTTCCTGAAATCCAGCAGCTACAGAGCCTTGGACAAAACACTGTTGTAAATTGTATTATTTCTCAGGAGCAGGACATTGGAGAAGGGACGGAAGAATGACTCCACATATGGCACAAGAACCAAATCCTGATGATCTGAAGGGCAGAAAAACAATCATGATAAAGAACTAAAGAGCTTTACCAGGGTGAGTCTATAATTCTTAGCAAAATACACCTCCAGGGACAAAAGCTACAATTTTCTCCAACTGCATGGCTAAGCACAAAATTAAAACAATAATCAAAAAGTCCAAATATGTGCCTTTTAAAATTTAGAAAGAGATAGAGGAAAATCAAAGGACAGATTTGAAATGCTCCAACAATATTATTTAGGGCTGAATTTCTAATTTTTTTAAGACTCTAAATCAGTGTAAAAAAAGAGATGTGTCACCTCCAGGGATATTAATGGCCCAGAAAAATCCCAGCCTCAGGGCCCTAGGGCAAGAAGTCTCTGAGAAATTTCATAATATCTATCCAGTCATGTAGGCAACCTCCATTAGCAGGAAAACATGACCGAGTTTTATTCAAAATCCACTGTGAATGTTTCATTCTCCACCTCTGCACTACGCTTATGAAACTCACAGATTCGTACTTTGCTTAGCAACCACAAATGGTACATTAACAAAGGCACTTATGTCATTTTTTCCCTTCCCTACTTACATAAATGATCAGAATCAGACCTAGAAGTGAAGAGAGAGCCAGGAGTTTGGGGCCTTTTTGAAAGTGTGAAAAAGTGAGACAGAAAAGAGAAAAGGAAAACATTAAGTTCCTTTTCTACTAAAGTCCATAGACTTTATCAAGTCTTGTGTTTATAAGGGGGTGTTTTATTCCCTAGACTAAATCCTATCTAAAGTTCATTTCATAGCACTTTACCTATTGACGTTTCAGTTAAAGCTTTAAAGTCCATTAGGGGAGCTCCAATGTTACTTCCTCCCATTACTGCTGCCTGAAATAAGACCACAACCCATCTCACAGCTGTCAAACAAGTCAAGAAAGAAGTGCAAGTAAATTCAGCAATAAGTCTAAATGCAGCATATACAAAACAGAAACATAAAGCACTACCAATAAAAAATAAAAATGTCTCATTGAAGATACCTAAATACAAAAACCTCACAATTTTCTTGGCTCTCCAATTTTAACACAGCTAAGGTAAACAACAAGAGGCATAAAAAACTAGCAAACAATGGATACTAATTTTAGATTACCTAAATGAGTCACAATCCAGAATCCAGTGGAAAATGGATGGGATGCCATGAAACAAAAGCAAATTTATACCTCCTTCCAAAGGTCTAAGTGGGACCTCCAACATATTAGTGATAAGACTCCCAATTTGGTAGACATCAGATGTGCCAAATTTGTTTTTCCTGAAATCAAAGAATGCATTCCAATGTACAAAGGAGTTTAAGATAAAAAAGTTTTATTGGTTAATAAAATGGGGAAGAAGATTGAGGAATAGAAATAGCTCTTGAGACACTGTGGGGGGGTGGTCTGCAGCGGATGGCCCTGAAGCATTTTAAGTTGCTCTGATCCCAGTTATTGATTCTTGTAATATTTCCAGTACAACTAGAGTTTTGTTTGTAAGGTCTTTGCCTAAAACTATGTCTTCTAGAGTTTTACCTGTTCTATCTGTCAGCATTTTAGTGCCTTTGTTTTGTATTTAGATGTTTGATCCATTTTGAATTTAGTTTCATACCTGGTAAGAGATATGGGTCCAGATTCAATTTTCAGCATGTGGAAAACCAAAACAATTTATTAAGGAAGCTTTTTTCCAGTGAAGGTGTTTGGCTGCTTTGTCAATGATAATGTAGTTCAGTGTGTAGTTGGTTCCTCATTTTTCATTCTGCTCCATTGATCCTTTGGTCAGGTTTTTCTTGTTTGGACAATAACATGCTGTTTTTAACACCTTGGATTTGCAGTATAACTTCAACTTGGGGATTGTGGTGCCTCTTGCCTTGCCATTTAGCCCCGAATTGCTTGGCAACTGTAGGCCTCTTCAGATTCTGTAGGAATTTTAGGTTTGTTTTTTCCAGCTTTGTGAGCTATGCTATAGGTATTTTGATTGGAGTTGTTTTAAATCTGTATAAAAGTCATGGAAGTATGGCCATTTTCACTGTACTGGTTCTGATTATCCAAGAAGAGGGGATAGAGTTCCATTTTTTTATATCTCCTCATATTTCCTTTATCAGTACAGTAAGTTTCAATGTAGAAGTCTGATTACTAAATATTCCATTTTTCTTTATGCTATTGTGAAAGTATTGTTTACATAAATTTTGCCTCAGTGAGTTTGTTATTAGTGTACAAAAATGCACTTGACTCTTGAGTGTTGACTTTGTATTGTACTCCATTGACAAATTTAACTGTTAATTCTAGGGGTATTTTGGTGGAGTTTTGGGTTCTTCTATGTAGAGTACCATGTCCTCTGCAAATAATGATATTTTAATTTCTTTCTTTCCTTTCTTTATTCCTTTTATTTATTTCTTCTGTCAAATGCCTCTAGCCAATGTTTCTAGAGCTGTATTAAACAGGAATGGTGATAATGAGCATCCTTACCTTTTTCCTAGGTTTAGCTTTAAAGCTTTCTGGTTTTGACCATTTAGAATGATGTGGGCTGTTAATTTTTTATAGATGGCTTTTATCAGATTGAGATAAATACTTATTCCAATTTTATGTAGGGATTTTTAATCATGAATGGGTGTAGGACTTAGGCAAATGCCTTTTCTACAACTTTTGAGATGATAATGTGGTCATTGTCCTTGGCTCTGTTAAGGTAGTATATTAGATTTATTGATTTGTATATGTTGAACAGTCCCTGCATACCTGGGAGGAATTCTACTTTGTCATGTTGTATAATATCCTTGATTATTTGCTGCATTTTGCTTGCCAGCATTTTAATGAGGATTTTTGCACCTGTGTTCATTAAGGAGATTGGTTTGTAGTTGTCTTTTTTGGTTGGATCCATATCTAGTTGCAGTATCAGAATAATGCTTGCCTTCAGGAATGAATTTGGGGGTAATTCTTTCCCTTTAAATTTCATTAAAGGGTTTGAGAATTAGTTGCATTAGATTTTGTCTAATGTCACTAATTCTCTAAAGTTCTTGTAGAATTCAGTAGTGAATCCTTCCAATGCTGGGCTTGTCTTTGTTGATATTTTATTACTTCTTTGATTTCATTGACTGATATTGGGATATTTGGAATGTTTACATCTTCATGATTCATCTTTCGTAGTTCATAAGTATCAAGGAATCTGTACATTTCATTTGAGTTTTCTATCTTATTAGAGTGCAGGTCCTCAAAATAGGTATTGATGATTATTGTACTCTAACCAAAGTGCCGCCATCCTGTTCTGTACACACCGTTTTCCTTGTCCCTAGTTTCAACCTTTGTTCTCTGTAAATTTCCAGAAACTAGGCAAACCCCCCTTTCATAAAGCCTCAATCTTTGTTCTCTATAAATTTCCAGGAATTAGCCGACCACCACATTACCTGACCCTAACCTTTATATTCTGAAATTCCAGTGAAATGACCACATGCTGTTAAAATTTCCCATAAAGCCAGCTGTATCCGTAAAATTTGTCCTCAATACCAAATAAGGCAACAAAAGTCTTCTTCAGCCCTTGGCCCCCTCTTACCCTGGCTTTGTGGTTTCTCCCTTTGTAACCCCTTCAGAAACCTAACCCAGTCACACAGCTCTGCAATTCCAATGCTTCTGTGCCACTGGGTACCAGACTAAATAAAGCACTTCTTTTTCTTTTGGATGTTGCCTTGTTTTGGGGGTACAGCAATGATCTGGATTTCTGCAGGATCCACTGAGATTTTGTTTTCAATCCTAATTGCATGTAGTTGTGTATCTTCATTACTATATATATATATATATATATATACTTTAATATTTCCAGGAACCAATTTTTTTATTTATTTTAAATTTTATTTAAGGAGAAAAAAAGCAAAACAGAAAAAAGGGTAGAAATAAAACAAAATTTAAAAAAAAACAGTAAGAAATCACTAGTTGATAAATTACATATTGTCCTCTTAGAAATTGTTGTTCATTTTACAAAATTAAAGCATACAAGGTGGACATTCAAACAGTGAGGCTCCGAATGGTTTTGTTCAATGATAAACTTAGTAATACGGTTGTCATTCCTACACACTTTACCATACATGCAGTTATATCCTTTAGAGAAATTTCTGTCCCACCTTTTGCTTTCTAAGTCCATTATCTGTTTAGTCATGTCATGTTTCAGCTTGCTCAGTATGCTACTGATCTGGTTTGTTGTTGTTATTTCCTTTTTAATCACCATATATAATTTTGTTGTTTTGTTTTTGAGTTTCTCCTCATTCATGCCCCATGGATCAGCTTTGGTGGAGTTGGGAATTTTTGGAGGTATTTTGTTACCTTGTTTTCTCATGTTCTATTGTTTTTTTTATTTAATTTTTTATTAACTTGGAGGTAGTAATATACAACAGAATAGGATGGAATAAAACCAATTGAGACAGTGTAGTGAAATTGGTACAGAACTTCGCAACAGGTTATCGGAATAACAGTAAAAGGTACCATTGTATATTTTGTTATCTTCACAATAGTTGTTCTTTCAATCAGGTATAGCAAAATTAAAAGAAATACAGAATAATATAGAGCTTATCAAAACAGAACATTGACTAGAGCAACACCATTAATCAGGAAAAAGCAAAATGGCAATAAAAATATTTGCCTTCAAAGAGACAGTAGAAGGAAATCCCCCTTATTTGCTATATTACATATGGTCAACCTTGCAAGAGATACTCAGATCTCTGGCTCCCACTTCGTAATGGGATGGGGGTGGTGGAGATGGCATGTTTGATTCTCAGCCTGCACACTGGTAGGCAGCAGGCTGGTTGCTCGATTTCTCAGTGCCCTATGTTCCAACATGGTGCAAATCTCAGGATATGCTGTTGCTTCTTTCCCTGGGGTGGCCACGGCTTGCCAGACCACAGCCACTTACCAGGGTGGCAGGCTGGTTGCTTGATTTCTCAGCGCCGTAAGTCCCAACATCAATTTTTTGACTTATTGATTCTTTGTATTTTTTCCTTAGTCTTGATTGTATTAATTTCTCTTCTGATCTTTATAATTTCCACTATTTTATGCATTGTGTTTTTGAATTGCTATTTTCTTTCTAGAAGCTTGAGGTTGAAAGTTATGTTTTTCATTTTAGCTTGCTCTATTTCTCTGATGTTGGAATTCACTGATATAAATTTCCTTCATAGGACTGTTTTCATTGCCTTCTATAAGTCCCATTATATCATACTGGCATTGTCATTTAGCTATAGAAACTGTCAAATTTTCTCTAACTTCATTTCTGACCCATCAGTTGTTCAGGGTGTTGTTTTTTATTCCCAGGTGTTTATGTAGTTTTTCTGGTTTATTTTGTGTTTGACTTCAATATTCATTGCACTATGATCTGATGATATCCATAAAATTTCAATTCCTTTGCATTTATATAAGCATATTCTATGATCTAGTAGTATGCAGTTTAATTTTTAGGAAGAACTTTGTGCTGCTGAGAAGAATGTGAATTTTATTGTTGGGTGGAACATTCTCTACATATCTACCAGTTCTATTTATTCAAAGCTTTGGTTCAGTGCTAATTGGTCTGTCTTTTGAGACAATATTGAGGTCCTCTATTACATTTTTATTAGTGCTTATTGGATTTTTCATATCTACAGTATTCATTTTATATAGCCTGTTGTGTCAGTATTTCATACATATATATCTATGATTGTTATCTTTTCATTTTGGATTGTTCTCTTAAGAAGTATATAGTGGCATTCTCTTCTTATCAACCTTGGCATGAAATCTACTTTGTAGATTAGGAATAGTAGAGCTATTCCTTTTTTTTTTCATCTCCCTTTCATATGGAGTGTGATTTTAGCCTTTCCCTTTCAGTTTATGAATTTATTTTTGATTTAGTGTGTTTCTTCTGTGCACCATATTGTTGAATCTTGTTTTCTGATCCATTCTGCCAGTATTGGGACCATTCACACTGATGGTTATAGTTGACATGTATTGACTGATTCTTGTTTTGCTATTTTACTGTTGTTGATTCCCTTTCTTTCCATTTTGTTTAGTTGCTTGCCTTGCCTCTTGCATTCTATTTAGATTCATGGAACTGGTGTCTTTTTCTACAATATTCTTAGACAATTTTAAGCTATTACTTTTGTGTTTGAATTTTTTCAGGTGTTAATTATCATGGAAGTATCTTACTTCTTCATCAATTTTCAAAGATATTTTTGTGGAGTACATCAATCTGTGTTGGAGGACTTTATCTAAAGCTTGAAATGCTTTACTCCAAGCTCTCCTTTACTTGAGGGTGTTTGTGAAGTCTGCTGTATTTCTGATTGACTTTCTTTTGTAAGTCACTCATTTTTTTTCTCTAACCACTTTTAATATTTTCTTCTTGCATTGAATTTCTGGAATTCTCTTATGTGCATTGGTGTAGATTTTTATTCTTTTCATGGCTAAGTGGAGTTCTATATACTTCACTTGTCTGTATGTCAAATTATTTTTTCCATGATTTGGAATTATCTGCTATTACTTCTGTGAGAAGGTTTTTTTTTTAAAAATGACATTTGTGCTATCTTTTGATTCTTCATTGATCCCAGGTAATCTATTATTAGTTATGTTTGCACCATTAATTAACTATTGGATTTATTTTTCATGTTCCCTTTCCATTTGAAAGAGTTCTTTCAATTAATGATTGCCAACTCCAACTTTGTCTTGCTGGTCTGATATTCTGTCTTCACATTTTGTATATTTTCTGTAGAATTTTAATTTCCTGGATTTTTATTTTTATGTGTTTTATGGAATCCAGTTATTTTTTATTTTTATCATTCATGGTCTCCATGTGTTTTATGTTCCTCTATATTTTTTTTGTCCATTTCTGTTCTAGATTCACTTGTCATTTCCTTCATTATGGTCATCATTGTTTATTTATTTGTTTTGTTTTTATCCAGAGGCTTATTGATATGTTTGTTCCTTCTGGTGCTGCCAACTTATAAAATTCAGCCAGACCATTTATTTCTTCTACTTCTGTCATGGTTTATGTCGGTGGCCTGCAGGCCTCATGAATTTGCATTGTGCATTTGTGATTCCTTCATTGTCTAGTGCTTGGATTGGTGGTGTCAGTACTACAACCTCCAAGGGGTGGAGCCAGGATGTGATGTAATGGCAGGAAGAAGGGGTGTCTCTCTCTCTTGCTGGTTTCTGCCTTGCTGTTTGCAGCCACCATGAACTGTGGCCCTGCCATGCCACCCTGCCTTGGAGCCAACTGAGTATGGACTGAAACCTCCAAAAACTGTAAGAAATAAACCTTTCCTTTCCCAACTTTGGACATCAGGTATTTTGTCTCAGTGATGAATAAAAAGTAACTAAGACAGAATTTGGTACCAGGAGAGGGGTCATTGCTGTGACTATACCTGACCATGTTTTTCGAAAGGCCTTGGAAATGGCTTGTGAGCAGAGATTGGAAAGGTTTGGACTTGTTGCCTGGATACATAGAGCTGGAGCAGCTGAGGCTGTTCTGTAGAGGAGATTCTGGTCAGAGCTCAGGAGACCAGAAGGCTGATAGAAAGCCTGATGGTA
>PVJX010032419.1:0-20430 GCA_004027295.1 Dolichotis patagonum
ACGAACACAAATAAACAACCTGATGCTACAACTCAAACATCTAGAAAAAGAAGAGCAAGCCAAGCCCAAAGCCAAAAGAAGGGAGGAAATTATAAAGATCAGAGCAGAAATTAATGCAATAGAGACTAAGAAAACAGTACAAAGGATCAATGAATCAAAGAGTTGGTTCTTTGAAAGAATAAATAAAATTGATAAGCCCTGGCCAACCTTATTTAAAAAAGGAAAGAAAAAACTCAAATTCATGCAATAAGGATGGTGTCAGTGCTACACCTGCCTAGGGGTGGAGCCAGCATACAATGTAATAGCTGGAAGAAGGTATGTCTCTTTCTTGTCTGTTTCTGCCTTGCTGTTTATAGCTGCCTATCTGCTCAGAATCAAAACTGAGGACATGAAATTCACCCTGTGAAGATGGCTAGTAGGAGATGAAGAAGCCCCAGATTCAAATTACCTGACTCTTGTATTTCCCTGTCTCACCACCTGTGCTTGAGCCGCCGAAGGCTGCATGAGCACCGTGTCCTGTGTATGTCCTCAGGAGTGTATTCAGCCTTTCAAGTGTGCGTTCCTTTGTGAACTGCAGTGAAGCAGCCTTCTTACCCAACCAGTTTCCCTTTTGCTTCTTTTGCAGCAAGTTGCTTATATAAGATGTAAGTTGCTTAAGGACTTAAAACTTATTTTCATGATTCAACCCCAAGACTGTGATTTTCCTAGTTAAAAATTGAGTGGAGAATTGATTACATCTGACAAAGTAAAGAAAAATTTAGAAGTGATTTTGTTGTTGTTTCGATACCAAGTTCTCACTATGTAGCTCAGGCTGTATGTCTCACTATGTAGCTCTTGAACTCACTGTATAGCCCAAGCTGATATAAATTAATGTGTATTTTCTCCATGGTAATTTTGTGTTTAAATACTTTGCTATACATTTTAGTTTCAAAATTCCTGGTAAGATTTAACAAGAATAACAATGTAAATACAATGGACCTCAGATATTCATATTCTTAGAGCATTCACATATTGTGAAAACCCACAAATATCAGATATGGTTAGAAAACATGCCTCTTTTTATTATTATTTTATTATTACTAAACCCTAAATATGTGATTTCTCCTACAGTTATGCAATTTAACTTAATAAAATACTGTATTAATAAAGCCTCAGAAGATGCAAGGTGTTTTGTTGGCGTCTTGGGCACCTTAGGGCTTTAAGAAGAACAAAATCAAGAACACTGGAGACAGCTACATGCTGTACAGCAACCCACTGTGATGCGGGAGTGCTGGTGCATCTACTAGAGACAGGTTACAGAGCTGCAGCCAGTCCAGCAAGGAAAACTGAATAACACTCTTGGACTACTACTTGCAAAACTCTCACACACAAAAAAAATTGTGGAGGATATTTGTAATTTCTACAAAATTGTAGGGGTTTCTGTGAACAACTATTAGGTTCTAAGAAAAAATCTGTGAATGGCTGAGACCATGAACTCCAAACTTTGACTTTGCAGAGTTATACTGTGTCCTGGAAATATTCAGAAAGTTTCATCACTGGGAATTGGGCAGTGGATGAGAGTATCCGGGTGACTAAAGCCCTACCTGACTCAAACCTCTCTTGCTCCATGGATGACCACTCTCCCACCGTGGTGACTGTTTTCTATGAACAGTGTCCTTTTCATTTCCTCTCTCAGAATTTTTGATAAATGATTATTCTAGAAATTGTCAAGAGAAATGTTTCCATGGTTTGTTGTTGCTGTTCTTGTTTCATCTCATATTGTTCACAAGTGCTGATATGTAAGTCAAGAGTAAACTACTTTCTCTTCCATTCCATTGGTCATGTAGTTCAGGATTTTTCAAGTTTACTTGAAAAGAACCACATCTATATCCAGGTATTACCTAGAGTGTTTTATCTAAACAATGGGAAAAAGTCAGTGGTCTGCAGATTTTGGTAACTCCAAAGTAAAGGAACTGAGTGTGGAGTATGTCAGTTTATTCTCCATTTATCATGTCTACTTCATTCTTGTATTTTTCCATGCTTCCATTTTTTAATGATTTTCTCAAAAAAGATTTGGTACTTCCTTTATATTTGTTTTTTTTTTCTCTTGAGCTGGCAATGTTGCAGTCATTTTTTGAGATTTATGTTCATTGATCTTTACTCTCTATACCAAATTTTTATACTGTGTACATAGCAAATATTTTCTTCTTGTCTTGTTTCTTTCTCAGTATTTTCATATATTTCAACTTATCCTTCTAATTCTGATGGTCAGCTGATTTTCTCTTAACCTTTTTTTCACATGTAAAAGTTATTTCAGTATGGATTCTCAAGGCATTCAACTGTATCTTTCCCCTTTCAGTATGTAACTTACTTATCAAACACTGAAGAATATACAGTCCAGGTTTCCAAGTACATAGCTATTTATACCCAAACACAAATGAAACAGACTGTGATTTCCTCCAGAGACGTAGCATCAGCTCTATCTTGAATCAATATTCTATACCTATGGACCCATTGAAAACTGTGTTACTTTCCTAAGATCCATTTATCAATCTAATAATAGTAGAGCCTCATGAAAGGTAGAATTTGAATATCTTTCATGTATATTATGTAAGTTACCAATCTTTTTGCTTGAAAGGTATTGAATGTTAGATTTTTCTTATACTATACAGCTATAAATTTTTATCTAATCCAAGGTGTCATTCATAAATGACATTTTTTTGAAGTTATCATTTTTGAGAAGGAATTGAGGCAGGGTGTCATTTTGTATTTCAGAGTGGCCTCAAATTTACTGTGTAGCCAATGCTGGCCTCAAACTCCACAAAAATCCTCATGCCTCAGCTTCACAAGTGCTGGGATTACAGGCATGTACCACTACACCTGGCTAAAGTTTTCCTTTTGTGCCTAATTATCTTGTGATGTATTGATGGTGGGACATATGATACATTTTATTTATCAAATATTATTATTAAATACACTTTATCTATTTCCCCCCATTATGCTCCCATATCTCCCTAGAATTTCTTAGGAACATTTGGTGACACTGAGCTATAAGATAAAATGCCACTCTTTTCAATGTTCATAGACTTGTTCCAATAAAATTTTTTCATTAACATTTTTACTATTATTCATAAACCTTACTTGATATTCAATATTTTATGAAACTAAGTTCAAATTTCAAGAAGTTGCCTAAGTACAAAGAAAAAAGGACTCAATCCATAAAAAAGATTTGAAAGGAGCTACTACCTATGGTCTATCAAAACCATTCATTAGATGCTCATCTGCCTCAGCACTTTGTGGCTGGTGATCTTGTAGGCTACCCTTATGACTCTGCTTTAGCGATATTGCACAGTTATCCTTGCAATGTACTCTTGCTATTCTGCTGTTGCTTTACTAATGAGGTGCAATCTAACATCAGAATTGCTGTCTGAAAAAATGTATATTCAAATGAATTTGATGACTAAGAGTTAGTGTTTGAAGCATTCTGACTCCATTTGGCTTTTTTATTTTGTTTTGTTTTGCTTTTTGTTTCTTGTTTTTTGAGATGGGGGGGTCTCACTATGCAGTTCAGGCTGGACTTGAACTCACTGTGTAGCCCATGTTAATCTCAAACTCATGGCAATCCTTCTTCCTCAGCCTCCTGAATGCTAGGATTACAGACCACACGTGACTTTCAATTCACTTTTTTATGAGAGGACTGGAGATGTCCCAGGCTGTGAATATCAACCTTACTTCAAGAAATATATGTTTGGTCATTTAGGAGGCAGTGACCTTTGAGTATGTGGCTGTGAACTTCACCATGGAGGAGTGGGCTTTGCTGAATCCATCCCAAAAGAAGCTCTACAGACATGTGATGAGAGAAACTATTAGGAACATGGCAGCTATAGGTAAGGATGACATCACTTGCTCATTTATACAGCTGTGGAACATTGTTGTTCATCAGTGCAATTTCATTCAATAGAATGTGAAAACATTTTGGAGACTATTTCAGACCTGGTTACATCATACCATGAATCTAACTGGAACATATACATTTTTATGTAATAATACATTGTCTTCTTATATTTTGATGTCTGTAAATCAGGAAGAATCTTGGGTAACCAAGAAGTTGGAGAAGAGTACAAAAATCACTGAAGAAATCTAAGGTAATTTGTACTCAAAAGGAAAAAGAATATTCCTCAAGATTCAATGTATGAACAGAAATATTACAACCACAGAAACATGGCCATGTTCAAATTTATTTAATCGCCACATTTAATCACAAATATTCTCCAAAAATATAAATACTTTAAGAATGTATAATCTAACAACTAAATACAGAAATATTTCAATATAAGAAAATGAAACCATGCAACAAGTGACATTATCTGACATATATTTATATATATATATATGTATTTTAAAAATTCTTTCATGATCATAAAAATGCATGAAATTGCATTTAGTATTATTTATAGGTATATGAAAAATGAATTTTGAAACCCTTCAGCATATCTATGTATACATGTGAATGAGCCATTTGTTATCTAAAAAAATTGCTAACTTTGAAGTAGTATTCAAAATACATATGAATGTTAACAGTATGATAGCAAGTGTTTTCAAGCCATCTTCCAGAGAATTGAGTCCATTCATGTTTTAAAATTCTTAAGCAACATCCGTCAACACTGTTGGTAGGAATGTTAGGTATAGTCAGTATGATAATCGGCATACAGACATCTCAAAAAGTGCAAATAGGAGTTTCATTTGACCCAGGAATACCTTTCCTGGGTGTAGTCTCAAAAGAGTTAAAGTCATTCCCTTATAAGGATACATGCATACATGTACTCAAAACAGGACAATATATAACAGATGTATATCATTTGATGAATGGATAAAGAAAATTTTTATAGATTCAGTGTAATTTCTGATATTCCCAGTGCTCTGGGAAGCCAATTCAAGAGGACGCCAAGCTGAAGCTCACCCTGAGCAACTTAATCATCAATGAAAATCTCTCAAAACAAGAAATTAAAACCTGGGGATGTAATTCAGTGCTAAGATCTCTGTTTAATTCACAGCACTGAAAAGAAAAAACATGTGCTTTATAATCAGTCATAAAGATAAATGATATCATGCCATTTACAAAAGAAATGAGTGGGTCTTCATCCTGTAGTATTAAGTTAAATAAGTCAGACACAGAACGTGAAAGGTCACATGCTTTCTCTTATGTGAAAAACCAAAAATATTATTTAGGGAGTAAAATAAAACAGAGGCAATAAAAAAAGGAAAGCCTGACTTTTGGGGAAGAGTGATAGGGGAAAAGGCATCAAAATTATCGGTGTGTGATATACATATGTACCAATTACCCAAAATGAAACTGAGCCTTCTGTATTGCAAAATATACTAATTTCCAGATGAATAACTACTCTTGGGAATGGCTGATTTGATGGTATCCAGCAGGACATTCACTTAATTCACTGTGAAAATTTCTTAGGAGTTATCAAAGCAGAACTTGTGTTAAATGATTAATATGGAGATCTATTCTATTACAACTGGTTTTTGGTTTTGTTTTGTTTTGTTTTGTTTATCTCTACAAAAATGAAGAGGTTGAGAAATGCTATCAAAATAAAAGCTGGGATCAATATGAAGAAATATTCCTTTGGATTCCAGATACTAATATGTACATGAAACAAGCTGGTTTAAAACCAGCTGAAGGCCTTGCTTGTGGAAAACCTCTGACTGGGAATTTGTCACTCAATGTGCCCATCAAAACGCACACTGAACTGAAGACCCCCAAGTATTTGAGATCAGAAGAAAACCTGCATATGCTTAACAAAGGTGGGATATCCTGCAGTGATTTCCAGTCCTTTCAGAAGGAAGCAAAGACACAGCTTGTAGAAAAACCCTATAGATATGGTCAATGTGGGAAATCCTACTCTAATCTTAGTGAAAGAACTCATCTTAGAGAGAAGACATTTGCATGTAAGAAACATTTTAAAGCCTCCAGCATACACAATGATGGCCATATCCAAGAAAGAAATCATAATGAGGGGAAACCCTATGGATGTAAGCAATGTGGGAAAGCTTTTAGTACACAAAATTATTGTAAAATACATGAAAGAACTCACACTTGGGAGAAACCCTATATATGCAAGCAATGTGGAAAAGCTTTCAGCAGGCACAGTGCATGTAAAATACATAAAAGAATTTACACTGGGGAGAAACCCTACATGTGTAAACAATGTGGGAAAGCTTTCAAGCAGCAGATTGTCGAACATATGAATGAACTCATACTGGGGAGAAACCCTATATATGCAAGCAATGTGGGAAATCTTTTAGTACAAAAAATTATTGTAAAATACATGAAAGAACTCACAGTGAGGAGAAACCCTATATATGTAAGCAATGTGGGAAAGCTTTTAGTACACAATATTGTAAAATACATGAAAGAGCTCACAGTGAGAAGAAACCCTATGTATGTAAGCAGTGTGGGAAAGCTTTCAACAGGCACAGTGAATGTAAAATATATGAAAGAATTCACACTAGCTCAAGGTGTGTGCATGAGTTCCAGTTAGTCTCCTGTAACTTGTATTTTTAAATATATTTTAACATTGAAATATTTTGTAAATTTTTAAAATTATTTTATTTTAAAATGAAAAAAATAAAAATGATAAAAAGAATAAAATATTCAAAACAATAGATTAACTGGTTAATATATTATGTATATTTATCTTCAAAGTAGTTGCTCAGATTACAAGATATAAGCATGAAAATATGACCAAACAATAAAAG
This sequence comes from Dolichotis patagonum, assembly GCA_004027295.1. Lineage (NCBI taxonomy): Eukaryota > Metazoa > Chordata > Mammalia > Rodentia > Caviidae > Dolichotis > Dolichotis patagonum. The sequence goes on from PVJX010032419.1 coordinate 6,748, forward strand.
TACAAACCATTCTTTTTTGATGAGCTAATAGAGATTAATAGTATAACTATCTATATATATTCCTTTCTTTCTTTTTTCCTTTCCTCCATTCCAGTTGTTCTTTCCTTTTTGAGCAGTTTCTTCCCCCTTTCACTTTCACAATATCTATTGTATATTTAGGATTTTACCCACTCTTTCAATTTTGTATACTAGACACAGTATGGTGTTTACAAATGCAGATCTGATTTATTTCACTTATGAATATGGTCTCAAGTTGCATCCGTTTACTTATAAAAGCCTCCAGTTTATCTTTATAACTGAGTAGTATATCATTTTTTATCCATTTCACGGTTGATGTGCATTTGGGTTGTTTCCAAAATTTAGCTATTACAAATTGTGCTACTATAAACATGGATGCAAATATATCACTGTTGTATGATGTTTTCAGTTTTTCTGGGAAAATACCCAGAAGAGGAATAGCTGGGTCAAATGGGACCTCCCATTCTGGTTTTTTGAGGAATCTCCACAGTGATTGTATCAGCCTACACTCCCACCAACAGTGGAGACGGGTTCCTTTTTCCCAACAGCCCTGCCAGCATTTTTTAGTGGTTGATTTCTTGATAGCCATTCTTTCTAGAGTGAGATGAAATCTTACTGTTATTTTAATTTGCATTTCTCAAATGACAAATGATGTTGAACATTTTTTCATACATTTATTTTCCATTTCTATGTCTTCATCTGAGAAGTGCATATTCCTCTTAGAAACCATTTTTGGATTGAGTCTTTGAATTTAGGAAGCCTTAATTTTTTTCAATTGTTTATATGTTCTAGATAGAAGCCCTTTGTCTAAGGGACATTTGTCTAAAATTTTTCCCCTTTTGTGAGTTATCTTTTCACTCTGTTGGTAATTTCTTTTGATGTGCAAAAACTTTTTAATAAGATAAGATCCCAGTTGCAGATTCTTTGAAGTACTTTCCATGCCATTTGTATTTTGTTCATGAACTCTCTGCCTACCCCATGCCTTCAAGATTTCTACCTACCTCATCTTCCAGTAGATTTAGTGTTTGTTTTTTGACATTTAGATCTTTGATCAATTTTGACTTTAGTTTAGTGCATGGTGATACAAGTATCTAGTTTTAGTTTTCAGCATGTGGAAAGCCAGCATCACTTATTAAAGAGGCTGTCTTTCTTCCAGTGAACATGTTTGGCCCCTTTGTCAAAGATAAGGTTGCTGAGTGTCTTTGTAGTTGAGTCTGCATTTTCTAACAAATTTAACTTAGGTGTATGAATAGCTGCATATATTTATTCCTCCAGGTCATATTCCTCTGACATAACACAAACTGGTACTGGAACAAAATGGTACTGAAACAAGCATAATATATGACTGTCATCAGCTCAGTTGCACATTTGGTCACATAATCTCTGAGGCAATTTGTACAAGATAAAGGCTGATGAGACTTTGTGATTCTTAACCAATAGCACCCACATGAGACTTTATCCTATCATCTTAGCCATCTACCCCTCATGTTTATATTGTGAAGTTATTACTACATTTTCCATAGCTAGCATTTGCATCATCTACCACAATTGCCTTTTGGGTATATGGATAAAATGCTAAAAATTTTTAGCCAGTTGTAAGGCTAAGTGACACTACATCAACCACTGTAGTCACTATTAGATCTATGCCACTATTTTGTACTCTGCAAGAGACACATTGTGCTTTCTCACATTTCAACTTCCCACACATGGCAACCATCACTATCCTCTTTGCTTCTTTAAAATTGTAAATTTTAGAGGTAAAAGAGATCAATCTTTATCTATTCCAGGTATATTTCATTTAATGACTTATTGGATTAAGTTACATTGTCACAAATGAAGGATTTCCTATAGGTCTGAATAAAATTTCATTATATGAATAAACTTCACTTTACTCATTTAACTAAAGACATGGTTTGCATGTAAAATTTCCCTTTAAGGACATGTACTGTAGACTTGGATACAAGATTATTGTTCTGAGTTTGACATTATTATGCACTTTCTGCCACCATCAGTGCATTAATCCACAGGTATATTTAGAAATTATATTCCTTCTTATGTGCTTTAAATAGTGTATCTCATTCAGATACATCTCTGTCTCTGTCTGCCTCTTAAACAATGTGATAGAAATAGTGTCTTTTTTTTGGCACAAGGATTGAACTCACGACCTTATGCTTGCCAGGCAGGTGCTTTTGCCACTGAGATAAATCCCTGGCCCCTAAAACTTTACATGAGTGGAATTGTTTTGTTTTGGTTTGGTTTGGTTTGGTTTGGTTTGGTTTGGTTTGGTTTTGGTACCAGGGATCAAACTTGTGACTTCGCACTTCACAGGCAGGCACTTACACCACTGAGCTAAACCCCCAGGCCTTCTGTCTGCCTCTTGACTTTCTCACATTCTACATTTATATTTGTGCAGGACCACTAAGATGGCTCTCCTTGAAAGAAGAGCAATTGACCATGTTGGAACTTAGGGTGCTGAGCAAACCAGCAACCAGCCTGCTGCCTTGAACTTTGGAAATGTAATGGTAAATTCATCAGAAAAAAATAGCAGGTGAATGTAGCAGACTATCAGCAGCCCACTAGAGACAGACCCTGGCGCCTTGGGACCTGCACCATGAGGTGACTCGGGGTGCCAGGAGAACAAGGAGCTCCTCCCCTCTCTAGGGGGCGGCTGTGGATGTGGCAGGCTTTCAGCAGCCCACAGGAGAGAGACCCTGGCACCTTTGGACTTGCTCTATGAGGTTGACTTGGGGTGCAGGGAGAACAAGGAGTTACTACCCTCTCTGGGGGGGCGGCTGTGAGTGTGGCAGACATTCGGGGGCCCAAAGGAGAGAGACTCTGGTGCCTCGGGACCTGCACTATGAATCATCTTACATCTTAATGTATTTATTCTCACTGTAGATTGCACTGAAAGTGGTAGATTGGAATTACTTATTGGAATTCCAATAACTTTCCCCTAGGATTACAAATATGGACTCCTCCAGACCATGACAAAGTCTCTGAAGGCTTCCTATATATACTAAATCTCATTAAGTTTGTGCAAGTTTTCTGACATTATGAGAATCATAAAATGCTTTATCACATTATTTACATATATTCTCTCTTCAGTGAGAGCTCTTTCATGTTATTCAAAGTGAAAGAAAAATTGAAGAGTTTCCCACATTTATTGCATACCTATGGCTTCCCTCTCATGTGAGTATTTTCACATACTTTAATGAACTTGGAAAAATAAAATTTTCTTACATGTTCACATCTGTTCAGGTTTTCTTTTCAGTTATGTAGTGATACCTGTGTACTCAAAGATTGTTTATATTGCATACAAAAAAAGATCTTCCCTACACTGTCCTTTCATGTCAGTGAAAGTCACATTTTGTATTCAAAGTTAATTTCCTCTTAGCTTTTCAATGTCTATGATGATTATTAAAGTAACCAAAGGTTTTTCCATATTTCTTCCATATACAGGGTTTCTACCTTGTGTGATTTCTTTCATGTCTTAGACAATCACTGTATATGCTGAAAGCATTTCCACATTGCTTACAGATACATTTTTTCCCAGTGTGAGTTTATTAATGTGTTTGACAGTTCCTCTGTTTGAAAGTTTTCCTACACTACTTACATACATAGGACTTCTCAATAGCGTGAGTTCATTCATGTGTTTGACAATAGCTGTGCATAGTGAAAGCTTTCCCACGTTGTTTACACACAGAGGATTTCCCACCAGTGTGAGTTCTTTCATGTATTCAACAATTACCATGTGTGCTGAAAGCATTCCTTCATTGCTTGCATACATAGGGCTTCTCACCAGTGTGATTCTTTTCATGTCTTTGACAGTAAGTGTGTATGGTGAAACCTTTCCTGCATTGTTTACATACATAGGGTTTCTCACAAGTGTGAGTTTATGAATGTATTTGACAATGACTGTGTTGTGTGAAAGCTTTCCCGCATTGCTTATACACATAGTGTTTCTGCCTAGTATGAGTTCTCTTATGTATTTGACAATAACTTTGTGTGTTGAAAGCTTTCCCACATTGCTTCCATAGATAGGGTTTCTCCCAAATGTGAGTTTGCTCTTGATTACCAAATGAATTATTCTTAGTAGAGGACTTTCCACATTGCTTACATACATAGGGTTTTCCCCCAGTGTGAGCTCTGTCATGTTTCTGAACATTATGGTGAGAATTGCAAATTTTCTGTAATGTAATGTAATGTAATGTAATGTAATGTAATGTAATACCCTGCTGTGGTTTATTTCCTGGATTTGAACATAGTAGATGAACTGCAGGCTTTCACATCTTTTTTATCAGTATTACTTCCTTCAGTGCGATCAGAGCAGGGACTCTTCACAGTGTTTATCCATAGTTTCTCTCCAGAATTTGTCTTTGTATGCATCTCAAAGGACTGAATGTCAATGCAGGATTTCCACTGCTTGTTATAGTAAGACATCTTCTGTTAAAATCCATGATACTCAAGTGATTTGAGTCCCACGTTACATATGACTGATGTGGTTGGTGATGAATAGCAAATCAGGGACTTTCTACAGGCAAAACTTTCACCTGGTTTTGTACCTAACAGTTTCATGTGCACATAGTATCAGAAATCATAAAAAACTATTTCTCCATGTTGATACCATAATTTATATTGACAGTATTTCTCTACCTCTTCACTTCTGTCAAAGATAAAACAAACAAAGTGAACAATCATATTTAGAAGTGTCTTTACATTAAAAGTTTACCAGGTGGAGATCAGATTTGATGTCTCCACAGAACACTTGCTCATGAATTTACTGTACACTCTGAATGATGGCTTGGAAACTGCTTTTGCCAAAACAGTATTCATTTGGGAAGTTGTAACTGACATGTTTGCAATACATAATATTTACTCTCATTTTGAGGAATTGGCACATATGTTTACCATGTATTGTCTTTCATACCCTTTTCTATCATGACTCTAACCTTCCACCTTGCACTAGCCTTTTCATTTTCCAAAAAGTGTCTCCTCGCTCTTTTGTAACACCTGTTTACTCAATTTAAAATTTGCATTTCTCATACAAAATATAATGTGGTATTGAAATTCCTGTGTCTATTATTTAACATAGAAGACTCCAGATTCATCCAATTTTTGTAAATGACATCATTTTATTCCCATTTATAGCTGAATACTATATATATATCCCACATCATACTGAGTGCTGGAGATTAAACCCAGAGTTTTAGCCCTGAGCTAACATTCTCAGTTATTTATTTTTTTACTATGAGACTGAGTCTCATCAATCATTAAATAGTCCAGGCTGAGCATGAATGTATGCTCTTCCTGCCTCAGTTTCCCAGAGTGCTAGGATTCCAACTACACAACATCTTGCCTAGACTATTCCGTTTTGTACTCATCTGTCAATGGACATTTAGGCCTTTCCCAGAGTTTCACTTTTGTAAACTGTGCTGCTGCAAACATGGACATGCATGTATGACTATAATACGATTACTTTAGCTTTGGGATGAATACACTGAACTGAATGTTTTGGAGGATTACTTGAAAATAGCTATTATCAAAACAGGGGCACTCATTTGGTCTTGAATACTTCCCCAAAGTTACCAATTTTGCAAATAATGAATATGTATGCCACATTTAATTACATATAGCATTATTTGCAACATTTGTTTGATAAGAAAGTAGTCTTTGAAAATACACATATTTTTAATTAGATATCCTGCATTTGGCTCTCAGGCTGGAGACAACTTTTATATACATGTATAACCAAGGCCTATCTGTAATTTCATATAACATTTTTTATAATCTTAAGCATGGAGAATAATTTTTTATTCTTATATATTGGATAATGTCACTTATGGCATAATGTCAATACTGTACTCCTACATTCCACATATTTGGTTACTTCAAGTATTTTTCAGCTTTCAGATATTCAACATGTATGCACCTTTGGAAAAATTTTGTGAGATTAAAAACATTTGAACAAGACCTTGTTTGTGTAGTTTTCATGGGATTAGTATTTCTAACCATTGAGAAACATTCTTCTTATGAATGCAAATTATCTTAGATTTTTCCTGTAATTTTTATACTCACTTTCAATTTGCTGGTCATTCCAATTTATTCCTAAAGTATGGAAAAAGAAAGCTAATGATGAGTTACTACATTACATAAAAATTGTTACATTTCACTTTGATTTATGGTATAATATGACCATGCCTGGAAGATTCAGTAAAACATTCCCATAGTCTGACAAAGGAAACTACAGTGATGAGGAACAACCTATGCTCTCTGATTGCATAAATGAGATTATTTTCTACAAGTGTGCCATATTCTATGTGACCTGAGGAGGTTCATTATATTTTAAATTTCTCGAAATTTGGGAATTTGGAGAGTGGCTGCAACTCCCTTTATTAGGAAAGGGACTGCATACCATATAGCCTGAGAAAATTCTTCTGGGTCAAAACCGTAGTTCACTGTCTATTGTTATTTTTATTCCCATCAATATGGCTGCTCACCCAACTCTATCTCAGGTCTGTCCCCTAGCTAGCCACCCTACTCATAAGCTAACTAAATGAATTATTCTTTACAATATGTTTATTCTTTAACATTTAGTTATCAGGTCTCTCTCCCTCTCTCTCTCTCTACTCCCTTTCTCCCTCTTGCCTGCTCTTTTGAGATAGGAGATTAGGACATGGCAAAGCTGTTTGGGGAAGTAGCCATTGTAACAAAGGGCAAAATGCAAAGACCAGCAGACACCACTAGGCTGTGTAAAGGCAACATAGTGTGGAATTTATTGTGCATGGGTACAGGCAGGCAGAAAATGAAAAGACTATCCATAGGTCAGAGAAGTGGACCCCTTTATAGGGATGGAAAGAAGGCAAAAGACTTTAGGTGGAAAGATTTTAATAAATATCAGTGGTCAAAGTTCTCTGGCAGTCTTGCACCTCTGTGGGCGGAGTCCTTGAAGCCTCCAGATGCCTAGGGGCCTGCAAAATTCCTTGTCCTAGCTTATGTCCTTTATATCCTGTGCTTGCTGTGCTAAGCCAAGTTCCCTGCTGAGAATAGGATCTCTGCTGGAAAGCAGGCTGGGGACTGGGAGAGTCAGCCTCATTCAGTCCTTACAGCCACAATCTGTTAATTACAAAATCCCAGGACTATTGGAGACCACTATGAAATGGGATTTAAATTTTACTAATTAAAAAAAAATTTTTACTAATTGGCTTTCTATGTTTATCCTTGAGTCTGTCCTAGGCCTTGGCCCCTTGCCTGGTGATGGGACCTGATTCATAGTAAGTGAACCTCTATGAGTCACTGGTCCTGGCTGAGGCCTGTAATGGCCTGTGAGGCCAGAGAGACCTTAAAGGGCAAGATAAGTTCACAGCTGTGGACACTTGGCTCCAACCCCAATTAACAAGATAGAGACTGCAGCTGCAGCAATTACTCATGCAGTATCAATCCTACCATAAATGTCAATTGGAGATAGGACAGTTCTCCTAAATTGGTATAATTTACTACTTGGAGAAGTCTTGGAAGTGACTCCCAAGGTCCTGCTCATTACCTGCACTTTCCTCAGTTTCTCCCCCCCCCCCGCCTTTTGTCCTAATAAAGTGGGCGAATCCAGAGAAGTTTTAGTCTTAGCCCTCAGAGTCTCGAGCTTAACTAAAGGGCTTTGACCCTCCTGGAGCCCTAAAAAATCATATAACTTGTCGCATTTTATTTAACCTCCGCCGTACACTCCCTTGGGAGATCGGGGATCTAGCTCAGGACCCGAGGACATGTTCACAGAACAGTTCCCAAAGTCCTGCACGTGGACTTCTTGTGAGAACTGCATTAGAAATGGGTCCCCAGACTCAAATTGTCAGTGCTGGAAAGAATGCATTCAGACAACAAGCAAGAGGATTCAACAAGGCAGTTTAAAGTTTACTTCTGCAGAAGGGCTAGAGTACAACCGGACATGAGGCAGGAGGCACACTGAGAGGTGGGGACACAGGATTCTCTTTAAGCCCTAATGCATGGGAAGCAGCTATGTTTTACATTCATTGGCTGAACTCAAAGGCTTATAAGTTCATATACTTTGAATGGCGTAAGGGGAGGAACTGAAGAGTCACTGAGGGGATGGAAGAATGGGAGGAGAGAGGACGTGAGCAACAGAAAGTCCTTCAGTACTGATAAGCTATCTTTGGTCTGCAGCTATGTACCCAGAATTTTAAACTGAATAGTCATTTCCCATCACTTCAGTGTGTTTAGGAGGGAAGAGTAGACTAGAGTCTAAGATAAGCGATATCCCTCTTTATATCCTTTGACAAGGCTAGGTGCTAGGAATGTGGCTCAGTGGTAGAGCTCTTGCCTTGCATGCATAAAGCCCTGGATTCAGTCCCCAGAACCGCAAAGCAAAGAAACAAACAAAAAGACAAGGCTACAAAAAGTTTCTCACAACTCAAGCAGGTTTCAATAGGATGACCAAGATCTGACGTCAGCCTAAGCAGTGGGTGATGCAAAAAGGATCTTGAGTTTTGATCACTGTGTCTTGCTTGTTAGAGTTTTCTGGAACAATAGAGAAGCAAAAGTACAAAAAGAAAAGAACAGGTTTATTGAGGATGTGGTTAGGCTGTCTCCTTCGGCCAGATACAGAGAGGCAGAGGGTTATATGACCTCTAATTGGAAGCAGTGCATGGGGTAGGCATTGATGATGTGTGAGGAACTGATTGGAATTTTCTTTGCTTGCAAACAGGAAAGGGATTTGCAATTAGGGGTGAAGAAGAAGGAAAAAATGGTAAGCATTTCTGCTTTGGCCTTCTGCCATGTTAGACCATCACCATAATTGTATAGTAATTTATACTAGGGGAAGAACCTTTCATTCCCATCTTTATATTGTTAGGAAAAGGGCAAAGACTGTCTCATACTACTTCTTGCTAGACAGGAGCATTGTGTTGGGGTTTAGCAGGGTTGACAGGATGACGTTTAATGCCTATGTAGAAACTGGTACCAAGTGTTTCATTCCAGACAAGAAGTTTCTTGTTGGTAAATGCTCACACCCTAGATTGGAGAAATAAAAAACACAAGGTGCTATGAGGAGGCAGGTCACTATCCTAATTAAAGGATCCAGGAAAGGTAGAAGGAAAAGTGCCCTTGATCCAAATGTGTTGCTCTGTCACGGCCATGGTGATGAAGAATCTGAAAAACAAGTGTGGAGTTGGGAGGGGTGAAGTTATAGGAGGCAATTATTCTCCCACCTGAAAGGGTAAAATAAAAAGTGTAGGTAGCATTTGTCCTTGGTCTAGGAGTTGAGCTGGAGAGAATGGGAAACATGAGAAATGTAAGGCCTGACAGTTGAATCATGTTTGGGAAATTATAAACTAAGGGTAGGAAGGGCTGTGGCTATGTTGTTATAAGTGAGATGAGATTCTAGATCCAGAGGGGTCTCCTATTTAGAATGTAAGCATTTAGGAACCAAACAGATAATAAAACATGACCTAGCCTGAAAGTTAGTGATATGGAGGCAGGAGACAGGAGATGAGATGACCACTCAAGATGTGTAAAGTCAGGGTAGTTAGGGTTAGGAGGGCACCACTTAGCTTGAGTGATGTGGAACCAGGGTGGCAGTCCAGTAAGCTTGACTGCTATTGAAGTTCCAAGGAAGGCCAGGTAGGAGCCACTCCACTTTGGTTGTAGTACTGTTGAGGGTTCTGAAATATAAAGGTTGGACCATTATTTGACTGGAAACTCTGAGGTAGATCAAACCTTGGAATGATTTCTTGTAAGGGGACTTTAATAACTATATCAGCAGTCTCCCTTATGGTAGGAAAGGCTTCTATCCATCCTAAAAAAGTACAAAGGTAAAAATACATTTGAAAATTTTGTGGTGGGACATGTGTGTAAAATCTATCTTCTAGTCCTGACCATGGGTGTGTGCTTGAAATTGATGAGTAGGAAAGGAAGAAGGTGGTATGTGTCCGTGAGGAGAGGTTCTAATATAGAGATGTCAGGTGTAAGTTGTTGAGACCTGAGAGTGTCTGGGTCAGTCTACGTAAACATAAAGGAATCTTGACAATCAGGGTGTAGGGGGGTGGTTAAAAAAAGGGCATCTTTAAGGTCTAGCATTATGAAGTGTGTGGTGGAGGGAGTAATATGAAAGAACATAGTGCAAGGGTTTGACACCACTAGGTGAATTGAGGTAACATGTTGCATCATTGATTACCATAAGGTCATGTATCAGATGATAGAACCCATTAGGCTTGAGTATTGGGAGAGTGGGAGTATTGTAGGGTGAATGGGTAGGTTTAAGAAAACCACTGTCTAAAGGATGTTTGATTATAGGTTTAAGTCCCCATAAATGTTTGGGAGCTATAGGATATTAGGGAATTCAAGGAAAAATTAAGTATGCCTAAGATGAATTAAAATAGATATAGTGTTAGATCCCCCATCTGAGAGACAACACAGTCATCATGGCAACAGTTCAAAAACTGTGCCCTGATAATGCATACTTCCTTCATCACAGAAGCCCTTATAGTTTCTCCCTCCCAAAAGTCTGCCAAAGCTCAGGCATGTAAAGGTTTACCCAATCCCTTACACTCTCCCAAAATGAATCAGCTCACAGCAGTCCCCAGAGCCCTTCCCCCATCAGAGCCTATATCAGGCAGAACTTGCCCTTTGTCTGTAGGAGAGCCACCACAGCCTCCTCTGTGGTGACTCTCTCCATGCCCCTCCTTCATTAAACTTTCTTATCTACTTGCCTCCTCTCTTTAATACTCTTCACTGCTCTAGATTGAATACAAATCACTCAATCATATAACATGGGTAGTGTGGGTGGGGTTGAAAGTGTCTCAAACCATGGGATCAACCAGAGATGAACAGAAATGGCTTTGCAGTGCACTGTGAGGGTGTTTGGAGGATGAGAGCTGTGGGGAGGGAGAAGGTAAAGGAGAAGTTAAGCTTTTGGTGGACATCTCTACCTAGAAGGGGTGTGGGACATGTTGGTATTATCAGAAAGCTATGAGTGAAGAAGAGAGTTTGGAATCTGCATGGAATGGGCTCTGTTTGTAGAGGCTGTGTAGGTTGTCTGTCAACACCCACTACAAAGACTGAGGATTTAATATAACATCCTGAAAACTCCGGAAGAACGCTATACATGGCCTCTGAGTCTACAAGTACAGAGAATGTCTTACTTGAGGCCTCCAGTGAGACTTGAGGCACTGAGAAGAATCCTTAATGGGAGCTGTGGGCCCCAAACCCCATCAATATTTAGCAGCAAGTTGAAGTAGATCAGCCAATGACAATGAGATCTCCTGTGAGTACAAGCAGTTTAGAGAATGACCTACCCACTCTCTGGAAGCTAGGACAGTTGCTCTTCCAATGGCCCTTGAGATTGCAGAAGGGGTGTTCTCTTGCCCTGTGTCCTTTCTGTGACACTTAAAGCCTGGGAGGGGCTTGGGCAGCTCCACCTTGTCTCAGTTTACCTGTCTTAGAGCTCCAAGTGCTAAAAGATCAGATTGTTATTTTTTTTTCTTCTGAGTTTTATCTCTGTTGTTGAAAACATGAAAAGCCATATTGAGAAGGTCTCCCTGTGGGGTTTGAGGGCCAAGTTTAGCCTTTTGTCTTGGAATCTGCCCCACAGTGGGAGGTATCTGTCTCATACATGGTCACAAGACATCTGGTCCTCTGTGCTGGCTCCTTTGAGGCCCTAGTCCTGTCTGACTGCCTATAATATTTTTAACTGACTCAACTGCCTGTGACATTTTTTCCTCTGAAGAGGTAACCCAAACTGCCATAAGGGGTAATGGACAATGACTGATCTGGCTTCTTCAGGCTGAAGGGGATTCAAGTTGTCAAATGGCAGACAGGGATACTCTGCAGAGCTTTTAACTAGCAGCCCTCAGTAGATAGCAGGCATTTTCATCTTGGGTAGGGGTACAGCTTTAAGTCTGAAGGAGACAAAGGCAAAAAAAATCAATTAAGTATTCATGGGCCAAATAATAGAATCAACAGGATAATTAAGAGTACAATTCTAGTAAAGGCTTCCCATAAGGAGGATAAAGATAAGGTACAGGGAATTTTAGAAACCGGCATGTCATTGATTTTTCATATACACATTTAGTTTTTACAATTGCATAAGTACCTCCTGTGCTGTTAGAATGTCTAATGCCATCTGATTTTGGAGGATGGCTTGCTTTATTAATTTTACCTTTTTTCATTTAGGAGAGAGATCAGCTGCAGTGTCATTTAAGGCCAGTTGAGTACAGTTAATTATGGCCTCAATATGCATCATATAACCTTTTTCTGGAAGAGATCTGGTGGATCTCAGTAAAAGAACTCTAAACAAATTTATAATTATCTCTAAATTTTAGTTGTTGAACATCCAAAAGAAAAGATTAATAACAGTACAGTGTAGTGGAGGCAGTAAGCTTAATATAGAATGTTAAATGGATCTGATTTTTTTTATTAACCATGTGTGTTTTAACATTTGAGATAGCATTTTGTAACACATGTCCTTTAATAGGATGTCGTTGATGAAATTTGTGACATTGTTTGGACTGCTCAATATCTAAGCATCTCTAAGTATATTGGCATATATATAACATATATATTACATAAATTTTTGTTTAAAATTTATCATTTGATTGCTGACCTCCATTGGTTTGACTTGAATTTTTTGGCTAGAACACAAGAAAAAGGCAGATGTCTGGATCTGAAAGAAAATGTCTATCATCATAAACAATCCCAACTTTACACTTGAACCATAAGATCAGCAACAATGAATTGTCTTAGCCATATGAACTTTAGTTGAGGTGTCTCCCATAAGGCTATGGAGATTATTGGGGCCTCCAATTAATGAATAAGAACTGGTTAAAGTTATCAGGTGGGCACTTTATTATCTATCAACTGAAGTCTTGTCCAGTCTCTCCTCACCCCAAGGGATTTTGTTTAACCAATTTTAGCATCATTTTGACCAGCTAGCAACCTAAGTGGAAGCATGCTTTTTAAATTTATGACACAAATAAACCTTAATTAAATGATCTCAAAATGCAAAATAAATAAATTAAATTAAATTAAATTAAACTGGGGACCCGAAACTCTCGGACCCATAGAGTGGCCTGGGCTGTCTGGATCGAAAGCCTGCGCAGACCTGCATCACTGCGCGACTGTTTGGGACTGCTAGGCCCACCCTTCATGCGCAGGGAACTGCCTGGAGACCAGCATCTGGGCCAGGTCTGTTTGGGCCCATAGCCCCGCCCTTCACCCCCAGGAAGTCTCCCAGAAAGCAGCATCATGGCCTGTCTCTTTGGTACCCGAAACTCTCGGACCTGCAGAGTGGCCCGGGCTGTTTGCATTGGGAATATTCTGGAGACTGGCATCTTGGCCAGGTCTGTTTGGGACTGGGAACTTTCAGAAACCAACATTCTGGCCTCACTCTTTGGGACCTGTAGGCCCTTCACTCCCAGGGAACCTCCGGGAGACCTGCCTGGGACAAAGCACCGTGGCCTGGGCTGCCTGAGATTCCACAGGCTCCGGGGTGGCCACACCCAGCATTCACCTTACAACTTAGGGAGCCAGGAGCCCACAGAGGGGAGTTAGGACCCTGTGAGGAAGCCAAGAGCCTGTGGGGGAGCCACTGCCCCTCCAGGAACTGAGGGTGTAACAGGTAATTTGCCACATAAGCAGAGAAAGCTTTGGAACACCGCTCAA
>PVJX010032420.1:0-20442 GCA_004027295.1 Dolichotis patagonum
TTCTATGGAGTCTTTAGTTTCCTGATAATCTCTTTGAATCTGTTTCATGAATTCTAGGTTTTTCCTGAATTCTTCATTAAATTTTTCTCTCCATTTGTGTTCCTCCATTCTTCTGTCTGTGTCTTCTTGAGAGGTGCCCAGCTCTTCTTTTATTAATCTACTTATCTCTTGTTTAATTTGAATTAATATTTCAGTTTTGATCCTGCTTACGAGGTCCTGAAGATATCTCTTTATGTCTGCTAACGCTGTGTTTGATGTTGCATTATTGCTGCCCTCAATATCTTTTGTATTTACCTCTCCTGGATCAATGTTCTCAGGGTTTGGGGCTAGGAGTTTTTTCTTATTTCTCCCTTTTGTCATATTTTTGGTTCAGGTGGCAGACTGGTAGGTAGCAGGAGAGAGACCCTCTCTGAGAGAGACAGTTCAAATGCCAGAATAAAACACCCTGGAGAGACCCAAACAGAGAGATGGACTCTCATAACCCAGGAAGAAGCTAAAGTGCAAAAAACCACTTGAATATGAGGTCCTGGGGCTATTATTAGTGAAGATCAGATCAGTGAGAATGGCATGCTCCTCAAGCCGCCTGAATTCCTGCCCAACCTGAACAAGCGATCCGCACCGAAGTGACTGGCTTGAGCCGCCAGAGCGCGTAGCTGAACAGCCCTGCGTGCAGCTCACCTGGACCGGCCCTGCACGCAACCCACCCAGAGGCACCTTGAATTCCCACCGCAGCTGTGCTGAAGTCAGAGGTCGGGGAGCCCAGCAGTTCTCGGGGACTGGCATCAACACGCAGTGAGTGATGGGAATAAGATCCTCCCACGGGAAAGGGGAAACCAACTGGATGACATGTTCGATTTGGGCAAATTCCTAACTCCATAAGGAAGTGGCTTCAGCTGGTTGCTCCCCTCGCCAAGCGGATTGGTGGAATCTGCTTGGACTAGGCCCCGCCCCTGGCGGGGACCCAATGAGTCGCTACAAATTACTTTCCTGAGATCAGGTGCATATTTTCCAGATTATAAACTGACCTTATTCTTAACTCATGCCTGCTTCTCCCACTTCAAAGCAAGAACAATTGCAGGGAAAAAGAAGAACAATTTCATGCCTCTGTGTTTTTTTTTTTTAAATTTACATGCTTTGAATACAGTTGCAAAACATTCTCCACTTATAAGGGCCAATGTGTTAGCCTGGGCTCACTAGATAATCCAGAGTGATCCCACCTTTCCAAGGTCTGAATTTATTCACATCATATTCTGGGCATTAGATTGTAGATATCTCCAAAGGTCATTATTTTGCCAAGTGAAGCTTTTGTAATATTTTAACTGACAAAATAGAAAGAGTCTTAAAGCCCTCTGTTCTCATCCTGAGCAGTGATGCAAATCTCAGGGAAAGGTACAAGTGCAAACTGTTTGAGTTACAAGCTAAACTAGCACCTTTCTTACAGAATGCTATTCTTACCTGGAGTAACAGCTTACAGAGAAACTATGATTATTCAGATCTTGAGATTCAGTGTCACTTTTTAAAAATGCTTGATATTTTCATTAAAAAAATACTACTGTCTGGCAAGCATGAGGTCATGAATTTGATCCTTGGTACCAAAAATAAATAAATAAATAAAATAATTGTATTTGTTGTCAATAATAAAATTAAACTTTGGAAATTTATTTAGCACCATGAGCATGACAGCTTCCAATACTTAAATAGTTTTCCGACTGTACCCCTTATTACTGATAATAATGAAAATAATCTTTTTGGCAACACAAAAAGAAATGGTTTAGAACTGAGGAGATCAAATAATTCAGTAAATTGATGTTGTCCAGATAACAAATATATAGTGCTAAAATATCATATCTGAGTCTGTCACTGATTACATTTAAAATTCAAGACAGACTACCAGACGTTAGCATAACAGAGCATGAAAAGCTCATCGATATAGTATCAGGCTTCACATTACAACCAATTTTCTACTTGTTGAGTTTTAATGTAATATCAAAGAAAAATATTCCAAAGTAGCTGCAAGAGTTATTTTAATACCACTCTCATTTCCAGAAGACTGAGTTTCTTCACACATTTCAATCAAACAACCTCTCAAAACATGTTTATATAGAAGAATATGTGAAAACTTAGCCATCCTCCCAGTTAGAAGGAAATTTTCAGGAAACTAGAACAGTATCATGATTTTTGGAAAGGAAGTTATTTTTTTCATTCCAAGTGTCTTTCATTATCAGGAAATGGGTTTGTTACAGTTTTAAATGAAGATATATTCTAAATATTTGTTTCAATTTAAAAGATAAATAACAATAGACATAAAGCATGTCACCAAAACTCTCTGGGTCCTCAATCATTTTTAAAAGACAGAGAGAAATTTCAAAGTTTGGAGACCACTGCACTAAATCATGTCAGGGATGAAGTAGTTAAACAGAAATGTGCCATGAGTTGGCCAGCCAAGGAGATGATGAGCGACGCAACAGGAGAAATGGGGCTCACGTGTCACTGTACTGACAAATCTGCTCACACCTCACTCCCGAAGCAGGGAGTGACCTTCATTAACACAATGAGGAACACTGCTGCCTTCAACAGCCAGGGATGCTCTAGAGCTTACCTTTCCAAATCATAAGCCAAGACCCAGCCACGTCAAAACCACACTTGCTATTAGTGTTTCTGCAGCAACCGAATCTCCTTCTTTCACTCTCAGTTCCTGGGTGTCAGTACATGGCACACAGAACCGAAGGATGAGGTGGCATCGAACTACACTAAGGACATGGCCAGAGCCACTCATGCTGGGTCTGTGGGTGCCACAGTTCCTACAGATCACCCTCAGTGGACCTACAAATGGTGTGCCCTGTCCACATTTCCTGGAGAAATTGTCCATTTTGGGTTTTTTTTTCCGCCAAAGTAAA
Organism: Dolichotis patagonum; assembly: GCA_004027295.1. Lineage (NCBI taxonomy): Eukaryota > Metazoa > Chordata > Mammalia > Rodentia > Caviidae > Dolichotis > Dolichotis patagonum. Next base: position 2,898 of record PVJX010032420.1, read on the forward strand.
AATTAACCTCAGCCATCCACAGGGAGGTTAAGAACCCCCACACTGATGTGTTGTTTCAGCAAGTATTCAGCTCAGTGCCTTGTTTTGCTTGTTGCTCTGTCTACACAGCTAACAAACTCTGAAGAGCGAACTGTACTGCAGTCAGCAAGCCTGACCTATCAATCTGTGAGCACAGTGAGAGACTGGGCTCCACCACCAATAACCTCCTATTTTACAAAGTGCGCCAACAAATTCCGCTGAACTAAATTAAGTAAATTATCTGATGTACATTTAATAATATGTGCACTCAAAATGTATCATTATTAGCCCTATGCAAATGTTTCCCTTTTACACAAATATATATTTGTGATCCATATAAGTATGTATATCTGACATATATGTATACATATCACTTTCATATTTGCAAAACAACTTGCCTACTTTTATTCATTAGCTATTAATTGAGGCTATTAGTTGTTTCCTGGAGTCAAGTATCTAAAACAGACATCCTTTCTGCCCTGGGTAGACCCACCATATAATGGAAGATACAGCTGTAAGATTTTGCAAGCACAGTGAATTACATCCACGTGCTTTGGGAAATCCAGGCTATGTCTACAGCAGCACAGAGTTAAAGAACCGATGCGCAGTATATGGATGCAGGAAGCCAGTGTAGGCTTCCAAAGGGAGAAAATCCTGCAAGGGCAGGTTTCAGGGCAAGGACACACACAAAGGGAGAACACAAAGGGAGAAAACCTTCCAGGAGCAGAAGATCCACCTGTGTATGTAAACAGACAGCACAAAGCACACACTCCAGCACCCACCAGCCACAACCCTGGTCTTAGCAGCCCCTTCGATTTGCACTGGATCCTTGGGCCAGTTATTTTTGTTTTTGGAGTCTCATTCTACCACTTATAAAATTGAAGTTTGGTTCAGTCTCAGAGATTCTTGATCTTTACTGAAAAGCAGACTCACTCGGGAACTCTACATATTTCTCTGTGAGGCTCATGCCCAGAGATTCTGCTTCCATTAATGTACAGTAGGGCCCAGGCACTGGGGTTTGCAAGGATGTCTCCAGGAAATCTATCACAGTTCCTGTGGGAGTCAGAGCCTGGAGCAGTTATCTGCCCTGCTTCATGTTTTTCTCTACCAACACTTCTGTTAGTCTTCTTAGTATGTCCCCAGCCTTCTACAGGTATTTTCTGAGATGGCCAATGTCACAGCTCAGTACGTGCTCATGGAACTTAAAATTTGGTGGCTATTCAGTTGGATGTCTCTCATTGCTTTTGTCCTGTAACCTTGTCTTTCTTCTCATACTCTCCCACTGCTACCACCCCGAGATCGAAATGCATTCTAAATTTCTAAAAGCAGTTACACATATTTCAAAATGGTGCTTGGCCGGCCTATTATCTCATTATTGGGCTCAACATGCTGTCTGCTAGGGTCGAATCGGTGCCACCTCTTAACAGTTTTGCAGTGACGGATACTTCCACAATGCACTGTCATGCGCAAAGCCCTTCATGCATGATCTCACTTGGTCCTACCTGCTCGAGTCAGAGAAGGTACTGACACTGCAACACCCATTTTCTTGATTTCACAGAGGTGATATGGGCCTGCCTTCATGACCACACAAAGGTCTCTGGACTTGAGATACATCCACTGAAGTCGATGGCCAGTGGTGGAGAGATTCTGATTGTATGAAATATAGACAGTTACTAGACTTCAAACCTCAGCAGGATATGCCCACTTCAACCATATCCTACTACCCAGAGACATGTCCTGGCTCTTAGGGGTTAGGGTCACAAGTGGCTATTGAGCTGTTGAAGAGCCTTGAAATCCAGGGGCCAGAGAGCAGAACCAAAGTCCTCAGCACTGTAGGGAGGACTGACTCTGAAGCACACCTTGTGCACTAGAATGGAGGAATGTCAGGGAATGGTGATATGAAGATTGACCCCGGTGCCCACATGATATCCTGGGCTTCGAGAATGACCTCTTTCTACTACCCTGGCCCCTGCCCATCCCAACCCCGGAGCCTACCCATATGCACACTGCCCACATCTCTCCAACTGGCCATAGTATGAGGGCATAGCTTGCCTTCGAGGTCCTGGGAGCCTTCCACATGAGGCAGGTGGGATGTAAACCAGGAGAGAGGTATCCCGCCCTGGCTCACCCTGCAAGAAGATACCAAGCACTGCCTTTTGCAGGGAATACTAAGATCACTTCAAGATCCTGTTTTCAACTCCTTTGAGTGAATACTGCATCCAGCAGTACCTGAATGTGCTATGGTAATACAGACTTAGCTACAGAGATCACTGGTCAATATTAGTGTATTAAACCACCATTTCTCTTAGGCTTTTCATTATATGCTGTCTCAGCATCCTTTGGACAATGTTGTTAGTGTCTGTAGAATTTTAAGGTCACATGAACAAATACATTGTAAGCTCTGGCTCTGCTCCACGCGACCTCGACTTCTGCACAATAGTGTCTCATTTAAACTTCAGGAAAAAAAAAACTCAACCATATGATTACTTCTTATGCCACCATGAGACAAGTGGGAGGTTAAATGAAATCTCCAAGTCTCAGCCCTCGAAAGTATCAAATTTGTATCTGGAATCCAAATCAGTCAGCAGCAGATGCCCAAGGGCTCTTTCTATAGCTGTTACTCAGTAATCTGGACATCACTCAAACCAAGCCTGAAATTTCTCTGGGATTCCTTTAGGGTCAATTTCCAAGCAGGCCGTCATTTAGTGAGCATGGACCTCACCGATTCACAGCTGTAGAATTAGGCTCCCAGGTTTGGGCAATGCCAAGCTTCCTGAAGGACCCAGCTTCCTGTGGAGACCACTTTGAAATGCATAAACCCATTCAGATCAACACAAATGGCACTAGGTCTGTCCTATGTGACTTTCAACAATGAAGGAAATATTCAATGTCTGTGCTGCCCAATGTCACAGTCGTGAGCCACAGATGGCTAGGGATCACCTGACTATTGGAACTAAAGAGCTTATTTTTAAAATTTTGATTTAATTTCAGCCAATGTAAAATTGAAATAGCTACCTCTAGCTAGTTGCCCTAAATAAGATACTCTTAACTTAATAGCAACAGCAGCAACAAAAGTGACCCATCCTGCCGTTACTCAAGTGATTGTACTATGATACGCTTTATATTTTGCTTTCATTGTTAAATTTAATTTTTTTATGATAAGAACATTTAACATGGGCTCTAGCTCTTCCCAAAGTGTTAAGGGTACAGGATGGTAGTGTTAATTCTAGACACAATGTTGTACAGAAGTCATCTAGCACTCTTCACCTGGCCTAGCTGAAATTTATGCTTGTAGGTCACCAACTTCCTGTTTTCCCTTCTTCCAGCCCCTGGCAGCCACCATACCTCCCACACGCCTAATCTATTAGCTTGATCGTTTTGGAAATCTCATAGAAATGGAATCACACTGTATTTCTACTTTTGTGACTCCTTTATTTCACTTAGTGTGATGTCCCTAAGGTGAGTGTGTGGCACAGTTTTCTTCTGTTTCTAAGGCTGAGTGCTATTTCACTGCATGTGTACCCTACCACATTTTCTGTATCCACACGCCCAGGGATGGACACTAAGGCTGTTTGTACAGCTTGGGTATTGTGCATAGTGAGGTGTCAAACGTGAGAGTGCTAAGACTGCTTCAGGGTCTGTTTCCGATTGCCTAGAGAAGTACCCAGATGTACCTGCGCACGCTAGGGGAGCGTGGAGTTCACTGCCCAGCTTGCTGCTTGGCGCTAAGGTACAAGGCGCAGATCTTGGCAGTGGAGTGTCAGAGAGCACCTTGAAGGGAAGTGCAGACCTTAGGACGGTTGCGGAGAGCTCCGTCCAGAACTGTGGCCAGGAGAGGCCTGTCACAGTTGAAAAGTAGTAAACAAAAACCACCCCTCCACTCTGACCAACTCTGATTCCACGTCCTAGCGGAGCTCAGGTTCCCGACACATTTCTCCCATAATCTTAACGCACTGTCTGCTGTTCCTCTGTACCAGTCCACAGACCCACTTCCACTTCCGATTCTGACCGACCAGACCGGCCAAACACACAGGGCTGGAGCTAAGCCCCCTGGAGGCAGAAGGACACACCCTGTTCCCCAGGCAGGAAGGTCCCAGAGTCCCCCAGGAGAGCATGCATGAGGGTCAAGCCTTCGACAGCGATCACCTTTCCCCCTAACCCGCTGCACCCTTCCGTGTTAACATACTGTGAACGGAGCAGAAGTGACAGAACCAATCCATCACCCCTGAGGAACACAGAGAGGAATAGAGAGGTTAACAGAAATTGATGACATCCCCGCCGGAATTTTACACTGATTCGGCCAGCCCTGCGATTGAAATAGACAAAGATTTATAGTCCGAACGAGGACGCTGGCTCCTCTTGATTGCCTTGATTTTTTTATGCGCTCCTGCATATTTATTCCCAAGCTCATCACAGGCTTGTAGCATTAGAATGCTGATTTGATTGTACATTCCAAGAGGAGCAGGCATTATACCGCCATTTACATGATGGGAGCGAAATCACCAGAACGCTTTCTGATATCCGCGGCCAAAATGATCCTAATGTTCACCTGCAACAGCGGCATTATGTAATATTTTTTTTTTGAAATTCAGATTTCCTTTTGCTTTTCTTAGTGTTAAAATAAAAAAAACGGGGAATTATTCCATATCCCGTGGATGAGAAATTGTATTTTGTCATGCCTTGGAGGGCTACAGCCGCAGTGAGCTTTTATGAATTCGTTTGATATCAGGCCTCTGCGTTTCAAGTTCCAACACAAATTTTTCCCCCCATGACATTATTGCTGAAAGCTTTTATCAGTTCATTGTGACAGAAAATTGATTATTATCCTTGACATTTGATGGATAGCTTTCATAAAAGTACTTTTTTGTGGGTTGGATTTCATGTTGGCCTCTAGTCTCTCCTCCCTCCAAAAAAAAAAAAGAGAGATAAAAAAAACTTTCTGGAGATACGAAAAGAATTTCTCAGTTATCTTGAAAACCTTCCTTGAGGCATCAGCCTTAGAAAAAAAGAAGAAAAAAGTTGAAGAGAAAGTACAAATCCCAACTTGAATTTGCCATTTCCTCTGTCTCACGCCTTCTATTAAAAAAAAAAAAAAAACACAGGACACAGACAAGTGCCAAGCCCAAGATGTTGGCTTGACAGATTCCGTAATTTCATATTTTTATCATCACAAGTGCTCCTAAATGTGATCATAAATGCTAAGACACGTAAGAGCACTTTTTCAACTCCATCCTGCCCCCAAAGAATGCATAGATAAAGTGTTTTTGCTGTGCTGGTGAGAGATGGGGCGTGCACTAACAAATTTGTGTAGTGAATCCACTCTTGGTTTATCCTCATTATGACAAAGAGGGACACAGAAAAGATTGGGGAGTTGTTAACTTGCCACAGATCCCCCTATGCATGGTACAAACAGACCATGAACCGCACCAATCTGACGTGAAATCTAGTGTATTGCAGCCCCATGCCTCCTCCTGAGACAATTTCTGTAGACATAAGAGTAGGCCCACCTCTGGGACATATTTCTCAGCTCGGTGATTCCTTCAGACAACAGCACAAGCATATCCACAAGTCACTCACAAGAAGACAAGTGGAACCTTCAGGAATCCCAGAGCCCTAGCTAGCAGTCACCTCCGCCTCTGCCTGTCCTACATCACCCTCCAGCCCTCTTGGATTCTGCACCAATCTTGCAGGTGGGTGGGGACTCTCCGCACATTGTTCAAACTCCAGCAGTCACATTAGATTTAGTCGGAGAGTCTGAGGAAGTGCTTTCAGATAGCCTTGGAGGAGTAGGGAGCCACACTGGCATCAGAGAAACAAAGATTTGGAATGTATCCTCCCAAGCACAAAGACCGGGCAAACGCTCCACCACCCGGGTGTAACTAGAAGAAGAGAAAAGTCAGCTTCCTTCCACAGACAGGGCTGTTCTGTCTCAAGGATTTTCAATTAGGAGCTTAAAGTGTGTGAGGGAAAGAAGCAGAGAAGAATCAAAACCACATCTCTAGGGTCCCTTTTCCTGACTCCTCACCCCAGAGAAACACACTTGGGGTTCATTCCTTTTTAGGGAGACCGTCAGCTGTGATAGGCACTTGCATTCATCCCTTTGGAATGCACTGGCATTTTTACCAAAAGCAGGAAGTCCCTATCACATAAAAGGCCAGCTTCCTGGAGGACTGTTAGAGCACAGCCCTTCACCTGCATCTTCCTCGCCAAGGGAAAAACCACTCTGGCCACAAGGGAACTAGAAAGTCACCAATTTGCCTTACTTTCCTCATGACCTCACTTTCTGCCTGTCGGGGAAGGCGCTTGTTCCTCCAGTCCCTCAGGGGTGTTCTAATGAGCACTGATATTGTATTAGAATTAATAGGAACAGTAGGTGTCTCAGGAAAGGGGAGACTTAAAATAGTTCATTAAGTGTAGGAGGAAGAAAACTTTATTTGATGAATCAAATGGTCTTCATTAAAAGTGAACTTTTCCTGGGAACTAGAGGCACCACTTAAAAATATAAGCTTTTTCTTATTAAGGGAGAGAAATTAATATGTGATCATTAGAGAAATTTTGGAACCTAAAGAAATGCACTTTATAAAAAAATGCATTTGTCACTTATGACCTAAGATGACCACAGTTGTTTTTCTAAGTGTGTGTGCATCTGTGAGTTACCAAATTAGGATCATTTAGCATATATTGTTTTTTTCCCACATAATGCTTTTTTAATTTACTTGACATTATATTCAGTGTCTAAACATTAAACACTCCTTGAAAACCTGGCTTTCGACGGCTATATAAAGCTAATCATTTGTCCAGAGCGTGCAACATACTCTTACCTTATTAAAGTTACGCCACTATTAATAAACAATTAAGTGCTGTCTAGTTTTCGTGGTGTTAACTAATGCCATAGTGCACACGTGGATATCCCAAGCTGTGTGATGTCCCCTGTGAGGGGCACATTATTATTCCACGTTGCAGTGGAGGAAATAAAATAAAATAAAATAAATTTTTTTTGCAAAGCCATAGAGAATGTGGTAAGCGGAGAGAGAAACTTAAAATCAGACAGTTTTCACTTCTAGGCCCATTAGGTATATTAGGATAGATGGGAAGTCAGCAGTGTGGCTTGAAGGACTCAAACCAGTACAAAACCATGACCTCAGCAGTCAGACGCTGCAACCAGAACTGCAAGAAAGATTTGCAGCTCTCCCTCAGTGACTCTGTGCCCATGGACACAGCACTTCGCTCTGGGCCCATTTTGCTGCCTATAAAATGGGTATTTACTACTCTGTGTTGTGATAAGGATTAAATAAAATGAGACCTATTTTAATTAATGCTCCTTGGAAAGGTGAGGTGGGGCAGGTTTCCAGCAGGTGACAGCTTTTGTCAACCCTACTGCTGATCATGGCTTTCAATAGTAGATAGCTAGCAGAGTGGTACCTTCTCCTGAATACAGAATATGTAAAAACCTGAATCTGGTCATGCAGTTTTGAAAATTCAGAGCTTTGAGGGGTAGCAACACAATGAATTGCAAAAATATGAGCTCCCCTTACCTCACGGACCTCCACCTCGCCTGGCAGCAGGACAAGTTTGAGCTGAATGATGGGCGTGAGGTGCCAGCCTGTGCCGCTGTCTACCAGGTCAACAAGGAGATGTCGTGGGACCAAGTCCACAGCTGAGAGCACAGCGGGGAAGGTGACAGAGTCACCAGAGTGAGTGTCTACATCCCCAGCTCACCTTTAAACACAGGCCCTCCATCACCCGGCACGGTCTGCAGTTCTGTTTTCTGAACATGAAAAAACATTTATCTGTAGATCCCCAGCGTCCGGTGAGTCTGACTTCACCCCAGACTCCCGCTGAGCTCTGACACGTGCTGAGTTCAGACCGAGATGAGTGGTCGGGAAAATCGCACCCAATCTTTTAAACTGACCGGGGAAGAAATGAATATGAACTATTTCATCAACGCGATCCCATATTGATTGCCTAGTCTCAAATCGACGCATTATGGCAATTTCTTTCAGCTGTTTCCTCTTAATGTTCTAAAGTGCCATTAAACAACTTAAAAATGATGTATGTGTCCGTCCCCCACTGTCTCCACAGGACTGTGAGACTTGAGACGGAGGTCACAGTGAAGGAAGATGACCACCTTGCACCTGCATTCCTGCCACGTTGGGCTCAGCAGTTTGAGACTCTTGTGACGCAGACAGAGCAAAGACGGTCAGCATCAGTCCCAGGCCAGCTCTGCTGCCCTCACGCTGCAAAACTCCAGGTGCAAATTTCTTCCGAACCTTCTTTTCATTCCTGAGTGAAAAAGGATGCATTTTCCACCAAAGTACCTCTCAGAAAAGAACCACTTGTCCCGAGCTAGGTTTTATGTACCTAGAAAAAAATCTTTCCACTATTTGGTACAGAGGAAAAAGTGGGTTTAAGTCTATGTTTTAGAGATTTGTTTGTATTCTGACCTGGCTGGACTGCTCTAATGGGGTTCTCTTGCTTTTTTGCAAAACAACAAAGCGTATGGACAGTAATCTCTAAAAATAACAAGGAATCTCTTGAAGCCTGACGTGTATTTTAATTACAATTATTACAACATCTGACAATTTCTTCTCGACAATCCCCTTAGTGGTACAAATGGAAATCAGAAATTCTCCAATTTTTTTAAACGATTGCTTTCATTATACCAAAGGTTGCATTTCTCAAAATTAAGGGGAGTAAAGAGGAATTCTTAAGGGACTAGATTCTGAAAACATTTGTGTTCCTTGAGAATTCTCAAGGGGATAATTCTAGAGCTGAATTGCTAAAGTAAGTACTATTGATGTGATGACTGTTAAAAAATTCCTGATTTTGCAAAATTCAAAACAAATCAAACCCCCTCCCAAAATGCAAATCAATGAAGTGCTAAATTTTAAGTAGTCTATGTTTAATTTACTTAAAAATGTATTTTATTCACATATTAAAGTACTGTGTTTATCAGGGATTTTAAATAAATGTGTGTAAATACATTAATGAAATAAATATAGACACTCAATGAATTCCTCTGCCTTGCTAAAGTTTGTATTTTCAAGTTGACTGAAACATTTTATCTGGATCTTCTTGTTTAGGAGAAAGGAAGTATTTGGAGTCACTGCTTACCAGGTGTGGGAAGAGGGAGGAAGATAGAAACAGAAAGAAAGAGACAGAGACAGAGACAGAGAGAGACAGAGACAGAGAGATTTTAAAGAACTGGCTGGTATAATTCTGAGGACTGGCAAGACCTGGGGCAGGGTTCATAGTACCATCTTAATTTAAGATAGTTTGGAGATAGAATTCCCTCTTTTTAAAAGACCAATCTCTTTTCTTTAAAGGGCTTCAAGTGATTGGGAAGACCCACCCACGTTACAGAGGACCCTATGCTGTACTCAAAGCCTACTGACTTCAATGTCTATTACACCTCAAAGTTATCTTCACAGAAACATCCAAACTGGTACTTGGCCAAATAAGTGGTCACCATTCCTGGGCCAAGTTGGTACATGTTATTAGCCATCTCCCTGGGGCACAGGAGCCCAGAGGTTCCGGAGAGGGCTGAGCCCACTGCTCCGGTGTGGAGATGCCCTTTCCACGTAGGTGTGGCTAGGAGCGGCTGCAGCTTGAAGCAAAGAGCTTGGCTAGCCATGGATCCTGCTCAGCCGGGATTGTAGGCTTCCAGCTTCCAGGGCATGAGCGATATACGCATGTCACTTGTGACCCACTCTAAGACATTTTGTTAGAACAACAGGCAGGGATGAAGGCAGTGGGTAACAGAGGAAGTAAAACGCTGACGCCATTGTAGGAACAGAGAGCTAGGGCGAACTGGGCCGTGGTAAGACTGGCACCAAAAGGGGCCACCTTGTGGCCCCACGCTTTGGTCCAGACGATAGGACTGTGCAATGACCTATGAGAAAACGAGAGCATGAATAAAGAGCAAAACAAAAGACAGATCACATGAAACAGGGAGTGGGACCTTTGCAAAAGGGAAAGGGACCAAGAGAGGGAAGGAGCAGAGAGCAGGAGGGCAGGAAAAGAAGGCAGCCGTGCTCTGCAGGGCACCGACCTCCCCTGTGCACAGGATCAGTACGTGTGGTAGGCGTGCCCCAGAGAGAGATTCAGAACTCTAAAGAAATGCTGACAAGCTTAAGTAGGAGTCTGAAGTGCCAGGGCTGTGCTCCTCTCCCCGCTGCCCCTGGCTTTCCTAGCACCCCAAGCTAGAAGGCAGCACAGACCGGAACTGCGCTTTGGCGGTGCATGGCTTTGTTAGTGGTTTTCGTGAGACTTACTGTGCATTCTGTTGGGGCTCTGCATGGGCTGCGCCTGTTATGCTCACATCCGGTGTTCTTTTGTTTTCACAAAGTGTTTCCATGTTACCTAAGCCAGGCACTAAATAGTTGCATAGCACTGGTGGTTGGTGACATAGCATCTGTCCTTAAAGACCTCATACTGTAAGCCAATTAAACAACAACAACAACAACAAAATTACACACACACACACACACACACTGCCAGTGTGGCACTCACTAACATCCCACAGTCTCCTTTCCTGCCTCCCTGACTCTGCCTATAAGGCTGAGCAATGGCAGGCAAGTGAATCTTCTCACCAATGCCTGGTCTGAAAAGTTCTTCATAGCATGGAGAGATGGCAGAGGTCCTCCACCAAGCAGAGGTCCCCTGCTCACTGACAACAGCCACACCTCCTCCGTGAGTGAGGAACGGAATTCACTGTGTGAAGCCACTGCGAGGTGGGGTTGTCACAACTTACCCTCCCTATGGAATACCCCACTCTCATTACACACAGGTTCTGTATCCATCCAGACTGGACTGGGCAGGGGACCTCAGAGGCCCATTTTATTATGCCTGGCATGGGGCAATGTCCAAGGTGACTGGAAGCCGTGCCTGCCCTTACCCAGTCTGGCTGGAAGTTCTTAATAGGCATGAGCAGGCAGAGATTTCTTGAAATCTTAAGAAAGAGACACTCAGGGACCCCAGGGTCTGAACCCCTGCATTCAGCGTGCTACATACAAAGACTAGAGCCCCTGTAATGGGCCAGAGAGGCATGGCAGCAACAAAGAGCGATGCTGATGTACCTTCCAGGCAGGACTGGGGGATCCCAGAGCCCTCAGTGTGGTCTTCTGAGGGGACCCAGGCATGAGGCTGCCTTCTGTCCGGTGAGTTGTAAACTGAATGTCCCCATGGCTCTGCCCCTACAGTAATACCAAGGCACCCCGAGCCCCCACTGCCACCCACATCGCCTATGAACCCCGTTGTGCCTCACACACATTAATTGCTGGATCCTGTGGCCACCAGACCTTGAAATCGGTTCCACGACGTATTATCAAATGCTTGTTCAAATTCATGGGAAGACCCAGCTATCTATCCCTTCTTAGCCACAGTCCTTTGGGACTGAAAGGGAAACAATAGATTCATTTCACAAAAATCATCACATTTACATATTTTTATCATGAGCTCAACGAATGATTTTAATTAAACCGTTTTTAAAGAGGGGAGAGAGGAAGAAAGGCAAGATGGTAAATATTTAACACCTAATCAAGGGGAGAGAAGCATGAAGCTGAAACCCTCATTAAGCTGCCTGGGTGGAGGGTGGGCTTTGGAAGTGGCCTGGGTCTGAGCCGCCACCCAGCCTTATCAGGAGAGCGATGCGGGACCAGACATCTCGACTTTTCCAGGGCACGGGGAGGGTGCCAGCTTCGTGGGATTATTGCCAGAAGAGTCTAAAGATACCAGCAGGAATAAGGACCAACCTCTCTGCAAAGAAGCTACCACTGCCACCGATTGCAGTCAACAATCCTTGCATTGACCCTGCAAGAAAGCTCTGTTAATTTCCGCAGAATGCTTGAGAGGGAGAGAGAGAGAGCTGACGCTCAGGGAGAGGAAGTATCTTGCCCAAGGTCTCACAGCTAGGAGCTTCTCAGGTTGGCCTTCGAGCTCTGATAACTGGAGTCTGGCTGTTACTTTACTGGCAAGGTCTCCTTTTTTTTCTAAAATATAAGCCAAAGTATTCAAGGACCCTCCAGCCACGTCAGCTATGACTTCTATGCCATCCTCTAGGACCACTTCGCAAGGCATGTTTGCGAATGTTTCCCATCAGAAACATGGAGACGAGAACTGGAAAAGTGAGGCGCAGGGCCAGGCCTCCCCTGTCCAGGCGCCTGCTGCAGAAAGGGCCCCTCAAAGGCCCAGGGCAGGGGTGTGAGGCAGGGCCAAGGGGCAGAGTTTTAGTCTCCAAGCCTTGGGCCTCCCCTAATTGGGGGTCATCCTCAGGCGGGAAGCTGCGGCCAGCTCACACCCACAGTGACTGAACGCACGAGATTGAGCCGTGTGAGGTGGGGGTGAATCTTGAAGCACGGTCCTTCCAGCGCCCGCTTAGTGCTCCATTGGGATAATTGTATGGCTGTTCCTGCAATCAGTGCTGAGAAAATTGCTCCTCCCAAATTAGCTTCCCCTTATGCAATAATTTTTAGTTGATGGCATTGAATTGCTGCAAAAAATTGTATGTGTGCATATGCATGTGTGTGTGCGTGTGTGTGTGCATGTGTGTGTGTGTGTGTGTGATCAAATACTGGACAAACAGCCCGAGGATATTGTAACAGATAAGGACATTTTGACATGTGTTTCAAATATAACTGAATCTTATTCCAGTGAATAATAAAATTTTCTTTTTTTGTCTCTCTCACTCTTTCCTTTTCTGCTCCTTCCTTCCTTCCTTCCTTCCTTCCTTCCTTCCTTCTTTCTTTGCTTGCCTCTTTCCCTCCTTCCCTCACTCTCTTTCTGTCTGCATCCTCTTTTTCTCTAATTTCTCCTCCTTTTCTTCCTTTTACTTAGTTGTGATCACTCCCTGGTCCTGTTATTTTCTGAAATAAGAAGGAGGACTTTCATCTCCCAGGCAGGAGATGAAAAGCCCCCTCTCCTGAGGCACCTGCGTCACCATGTTGCTATTGTCATGATCATCACTGAGTTCTCTATCGAAAGTGTCATCCACATTCACAACTACTAGCACAGTCCCCACCCCCATCTCAGTCCTCTTTTCTTCCAGTTCGAGCCCAGTTTAGCAGTTTCATGGATGTGAATGGGAAAAGACAGAGCATTGTTAAAACCAGTTCTACCTAAACGCCCTTCGGTGGAACCCATTCTCCGCTCCTCCCAATCCCGACCTCCAGCACCCATAGCTCCGTACAAGGCCACCTCACGGTTGAGCTGTTCCTGCCTGGCACCTGAACACTTCCGGGTCCTCGGACCCTGGTCTGTAGGGTGACTGCCTTAGCGGTGTGCTAAGGACACTGGGTAATCCGGGCAGGCGGCCCCTGAATTAAGGCCAGCTGTGTCTCTATCCTTAGCTGGCCCCTCCACATAGCAAGCTGGTTTTCCTTCAGAGCTGCCTTGCGTGCACCACTTCGGTGACAGTGGAAGGAACACAGACAATGGGCGATGCCTGTCTCTGTTCAGCCTGGAAAATGAGTGATTGGTTTCTCAAAGTGAAAATGTGACTCTGAGTTGTGAAGGTGGGAATGAGAGAAGGCCAAGGAGGGTGCACACCAGGGCTCCCCGAGGAGGCTGAGTTGTGCGAGGAAGTCATTCCCTCCTCATTACTACTACCAGAGCCGTTAGCCATAACCAGTGGTGTGGCTCACACCTGGACGTCCCCCCAAAGCCTCACAACTCGAAGTGGGGTTTGGGGAAGGTGCCTGAATTACGGGGGTGCTTCACCTGGCTAAGTGTTAAGTGGGGGCCCAGTCAGAAGGGGGGGGGTCCCTGGGGTGACCTGGAAAGGAAGCTCTCCCTGTCTGGGTTCTTTCAGCGCCCTCTCGCTCCTGGCAGTCGGGTGCTGTGTGGCTTCCTTTATCAAGGACTCCCGCCATGCCTTCCTGCCTCACACCAGTGCACTAAGAGTTAAAACCGCAAGCTGGCCAGGAGTGGTGGCACCTGCCTGTCACCCCAGCACTCAGGGAGCTGAGGCAGGAGAATTGCCGTGAGTTCGAGGCCAACCTGGGCTGCATAAGAGAGCTCAAGGCCAACCTGCACTACATGGTGAGACCCTATGTCAATCAGTCAATCAAACTATGAGTCAAAAAAACTCTCCTCATTTTAGTCGTGGGTATCCAGTATTTGTCTCGGTGATAAGAAAGTCACAAAGACCTTTGTCAAAGTTGATTAATTCTCATTACATGAAGTCTGTGTCTCTAAATGTGTATTCCGTCTTGACAAAGTTGTGAGATAAAGGAATTTTTTCAGAGATACTGAGCAGGCAGACAAAAATGAAAATAACTATTAAAAGGATTTTTCAGTTGTTTATTTGCGCTGATGAACTAATGAGCTAAGGAAGGTAGAACCCACAGCCTTCACAGTGAGGTACCCTTCCAGCTGTGTTTCATCATTTATGTTGAGACAGAGCCTCACTACATTGCTAAGTTGCCCAAATGAGGCTCTAGATGGTAATCCTCCTGCCTCAGCCTCCCAGAGTATTAGAATTACAGATGCATATGAACACACCCGGAAATTTTAGACAGACGCATCTCCCCCTTCACTGTCATGATGCTTACATCTCTACACTCAGAGCCTATAAAACCATCCAGGCTTTGGGTCTCACTGCTTCTTGGTAATGCTGCGGTGAAAAGTGGTCAGGAGAATCACTGCACTATCTTGATAATGTTTTCCATGAAACTTATTCTTGACCAGAGCCCTAATCTAGACTGAATAGTAATAGTAACATCTGCACCAGAAGAAATGTGTCTTCATCTGCCATCCAATCTATTGGCTGTTGCCTAGCAACAGGCCAATAATATGGAGTTTTTGCTCAAATACATGAGTAGCCTTGTTGCCATAACAACTACCTTTGTTAGTTAATTAAGTTGATTTGACTCAGACTTGACATTGGGGGACTCTACATTGTGCGAAATAAAATTTGTCTTGACTCAACTACTGATTCTCACTACAGTGTTAACGCCCTCCTCTAAGTTGGAGTCTGTCATGGCAAACTGCTCATTTGGGTGACAAGATTTAGGAATCATTGCTTCCAACAGCCTGGGAAATGAGAACACATCTATGAATTACTTCAAGATCTTGTTAATTCATCCAACACGTGAATGGAGCTAAAAGAATGTTCTCACCATCCACAGGAGAAGATGAATGAGCTCTAGTTCTCTAGCCTGATGGCGATGGCTTCTACGGATGGAATAAAATCCCTGGCAGCTAAACAGCAAAACTAGATAAGAACTGCATGGCAACCTGTGTGACCAATGGGTAAGCTCTGGGGTTCAGTTAGCTGGCACCGGTATCACCCTCCTGGTTCTGACAGTGGATTTAGGTTCCCTAAGATGTCATCCGTGGAAGTGAAGGACCTCTGTGATTTCTGCAGTATTTGTCACAACTTCTACGTGAGCCTAAGATTGTTTTAAATAAATCTTTTATATAAAAGGAAAAGAAAGAAGAAAGGAAGGAAGGAAGTCTTTCTGTACAAAATGGAGCTTAATTCTGGGTTCAGATCCTATTAAGGAAGTAACTAACCTGATGGACATCTGGAAATGCTGAGAGTTGGAATACTGCAAGGGGTTGGATTGTTCACTGGTCATTATCTTATCTCCTCTGCATGATGTCTGACCCTTCTGCTACCACCTACTGACTGACAGTGGTGTTCCTTGCCTCCAAAAATTGTGACAACCAACCTAGGACACCCATATTTTCAAAAAACCCCTAGGACTTCCATAGAGACATACCAATATGTAGACCTAAGGACAACCTCATCAGAGATGCCACATTGGTCCCCATTTTTCAGATGAAGGAACCTGGGTAAGCCAGGACACAACAACTGTGACCAAGCTCCTCTGAGTTTTGGCCCACTGCTTCTTCAGCCACGCCTGGGTTTGTCAGAAGTCACATCTGCTGATGCACAGACCAGCTACAGACAACAGGAATGACACAGGGACACTGTGCCACGCTTGGGTGCTCCTCCAGTCTTGTGGTATGTGAGGAAAAGAATGTCCCTAATCAGTGCTCACATGGACAGACTCCCTTCTGAAGGGGATCAGTCTTGGGCACCCTCCACTGGGCCAACGTGGCCATCTGCCACCATTACCATAGTGTCCGTCAACCTCCACACGACAAATCTGAAAGAAGTCTCAAGATAAGATCACAGCATAGGCTGGATGGAACTAGAGGTGGACTGGTAAACCCCACATGCACCCCTGCCTGCCTGCTGCCTATCCTTTCTCCTCCACCCACATCAAGGAATGGCATTCTCCCCCGTGCTGGTGAGTACGAGGGGCCCACTCGTGACATCCTGATGAGCGGGTGTAAGGCGTGGCCCAGCTGCCTAAGAGACCTAACCATGGCCAATCTAGAAATAGGCTGGGGCCGTTTCCCTTGAGTGTCTAGAAATTTGTTTTGAGAAAATCCTAATTACATTTTCTTGGTAAAATATTAAGTGACTTGTTTAGAAGAATACACAGTTTCTCAGTCTGTGACTGATTTAAGCCCCAAAATACAGTGCGCTGCATGAATCTGCTGGGTGAGTGGAGCGGAGACCTCACACACAATGCCAGGAAAGACAGTGACCGAGATGACTAACTCCCCCAAATAAAAGGAAGCTACGAACCAGGACCACGCAATGCTGAGAAACCCAGAACCCCAACTTACAAGGTGCTGCAGGATGGGTGCTCTGCACCCTATAATTCAAGATGCTGTCACTAGGATGCTAATTTTGCCCCTTCGATGCCAAGGAACCCCCCATCCAGGAGGAAAACACTTTCACTTTATCATTGATTTTCTTATTCCAAAATTTTTCATGTGGCACATGGGCTGTCTATTAACTATCTCAGGTATTAGTTGTGTTTTTTTTAAGTGGGCTGCAAATCTTAGCTATGCATGTGGATGGAAGTTGGAAAGCTGGCCACCAGCCAGTCAGCCTGGGTTTGGAGATACAGACTGAGGAGGGTCAGAAAGCGTAGGTCAAGGCCAATCTCACTTACACCTTGAGCATGCACTGGTCCTCACCTGCAGGCAGCCAGCAGCAGGGTCATCTTATCTGTTCCTGTGGCCCCAGCGGGGGCCTCCTGTGTGTGGCGCTTCCCTCGGCCCCACCCATGGGGATCCAAGGCTGGGCCTTCCCTGGCAACCTCTGTGGAGCCGGGCTGCCTCCTCCCACTGCCCCATCCCTCTCTGCATCAGTCTTCTTGCTGCTTTCTGCCTGGTGACACATTTGAACCAGAGAGATTGCTTTCTGAGCAGGCCATCCTGAAAGGACTCAGTGGCTTCCTAGTCCTCTTAGCCCAAAGTAGGATGATCATACAACCCAGTTCTTCCGGTACAGTAGGGCTATGCCTATAGTCTCAGCTTCCTCATGAATAGTCCCTGCTGTCACTCGCTCCAAAGGGCCACTGCGATGGCAAACATCGTGACCACCAGTTGATGTGCAGTTGTGAGCTGGTGACTTTTCTGGTCTTTGGTCAGCCATATGGAAGCACTAAGCCCCACCTGACAAGGTGTCCTCCCCATCTGTAGGACTCTGTGCTCCCTGCCCACC
>PVJX010032421.1:0-10688 GCA_004027295.1 Dolichotis patagonum
TTCTTCCATTGGGCTGGGTTTTAGGAACATAAGTGCTCTTTTGTTGCTCACCTTTGTGTTCTACGTGCCCAGCTGCCTAGATGTTTCTGGAGTGAAGACAGTAAACTTATTAACATTTGTGCTTGCACAGGAAGGAGGAAACAGACAGGCAGGAACTGGAGCTATCTATTTCAGATGCACTGAGTGTTGTGGTTGCCAGTGTCATTGCCCCAAAGCTGCCCATGTCTCAGAATCTGGATGAGTAGAAAATGTTACCTCACTTGGCCACAGGGATTTCATGGAGTCATGGAAGGAGACACAGTGGCAGGAACAGCTGGGCATGGTGGTACATGCCTATCATCCCAGCACTTGGGAGGCCAAGACAGGATGATTGCTGCTAGTTCAGGCCCAGCCTAAGCTACATAATGAGTACAAGGTCAGCCTGGACTACGTACTGAACGCCTGTCTCCAAAAAGGAGCAACCATGAGCCAAGATTTGGAGCGCCCTATAGCAACTGACACAGCAAGGAATAGATTTTTCCCCTTGCACTTTCTAAAGGACCACAGTCCTCCCAACCATTCACTTTAGCTCAGTGAGGCTCATGGTAGACCTCTGATCTCCAGAACTTTAAGGTGTTCATTTGAGCCACTTAATTTATGGCAACTTGTTATGGTCCCAGTAGGTAACTAAAACAGATGGTAGGGACACAGTTGTAAAGCTCCTGAGATCAGTCACCCTGTATTTTAACATTCAAGAATGGCCAAAGTTTTGTAGTTCACAAAGGAAGACAGGAAGAAGCCTCCAGAGAGCTCCAAAAATACTGCTTTTGTGCTTAGTTGAGACTTGTTGGTATGACCATCATGAAACTTTACACAGAGTGACTCCAGGGACAAGGAAATGGGCAAGTTCCAGGAGGAAGAGACAGCCTGGTGGGCCAGACTGGGTCACATCAGTGCTCCCTTGGCAGCAGGTAGAAGTCCATGGGACCATGTAGTGACACATGAAGACCCAATGTGAAGGAGCAGGGTTGGGGGCTGGGCTGGGCTGGGCAGGGCACATTATCTCCTAAGGTGGAAGGGACTGAGATAAGTGCACCATTGGCCAATACCCACCTTTCATGAGGTGGCAGGAGAGGTGGCAAGCAGGCAGAGCATCCACCAAACCAGGACAGGAGCCTGAAGGCATAGGGAAGGACCACTGTCCCTGAGAAAAATGCAGGGCCCAAGACGGTCCCGGGGGTGTGTAGAAACAAAGGAGGGTCCTGCCAGTAGGCAGAGAGTCTTCTGTGACCCTCTCAGGTGGTGGGGGTTGGTCACAAGTTGTGAGAGGCACTGGCTAGAGGAAAGAGAGAATGTGGAGACCCAGGGCATCCTGTCCTTAAGCCCTCCCCACCCCAACCCTCCATGCCGTGTCTCTTCCAGTGTTGCCTGCGCAGGTACCTGCCTGCTTTCCCAAGGCCACCATTCAACAGCAGAGGACAGAGAAGGATGCAGCCATCCTGCCACTGGCAGTACTGCCTGAGGTGAGTGGGCCCTCACCCTTTGTTCCTCTCAGCACACTGTCTCTGCAAGGTATTCTTCCATTGCCTCTGGGTTTTCAAGGCCTGCTACAGGCTGGGCTACTCCGACACAATCCACAAACTTAGAACAGCACTGCCTGGCCCACTGAGATATCCTTGAGGACCAAGACAGGCCACCATACCCTGGAGTAGAGAACCCATTATAGAATGAGAGGGCTGACATAGAAGAGGAGTGGCACCAGCTAGATGTAGGGGAATGAGCCCTACTCCTGCAGAAAGGACTCAGGGTTTGTGAGTAAGCCATTACATTTGAGATTTCTCTCCCACAGGCTGGAATGTGGATCCAGCAGGACAAGTACTGTCCAGCCATCCATTATGCTGGTGGTGCATATGGTGTTGCTTAGTGCTGTTTGTGTTGCAAATGGTTTACACTGGCTCAAAGATTTGAGTGAATTCATTGGCTTTCATGCAATGAGTAATAGGGTCAGGCTTCAGGCAAGGCTGCATCCAGGGTTTCCAGGTAATGGGAAGAATCTGTGACCAGCCTGTCTGGTGGTTCTCCTTTTTCCCATTCTTTTTCAAGTGAGCTCTTCTCCATCTGGGCAAAATGCCTCTCAGATCCAGTCAAGGGGGGTGGAAAGTCCTGGTCAGCTACCCAGAAAGGACTCATTGTGGCACAGCCTGGATCAGGCTGTCCTTGAAGCCAAAGGCTTTGTCCACCATGTGGGGCAGGGCAGCACCCAATGAGATGGCTTGGCTGCCTGTTATGCTTGTAGTTCTGCCTCCAGCCCTATGGGACTCTGGTTGTGCAAAGGGTCCTAGTGGACTTGTGGGCCCAGAGTCACTATCTCTGAACAAATCCCCAAGGCAGCAAAGTCCCTAGCATAGCAGTCACACATATGACATTACAGGAGCCGGTGACCTTCCAGGACGTGTCTGTGGACTTCAGCCAGGAGGAGTGGGGCCTGCTGGGCCCAGTGCAGAGGACTGAGTACCACGATGTGATGCTGGAGACCTTGGGGAACCTGGTGTCTGTGGGTAAGGCTGCGCCACCTCCTGGGTTCTGGAGGTCTCACACCTCCTTTGGGACTGGCTACGCATTCAGGATCCCCTTGGTCTATCCAGGGCCTTTAACTGGAGCCACATGCCTTCCGGGTAGAAACGTGAACAGATAGAATCTATCTATCCACCCATCCTGGGGACAAGAGAATCTAAGGGCACCTCCTGCCCCTGACTATCTCTTGGTTACCAAATTGAGCCTTCCCCTCTCAGCTGCTTCTCAACTTTCTGCACTTGCTTCCTGGTTTGAATAGCTATGTATGGATTCCATCCTGGCACCTTCTGCACTGCACACCTTTTGGTTTCTTTCAGGATGGGAGACTGCAGTGGAAAACAAAGAGTTGATTCCTGATTCTGATATTCCTGCTGAAGAACCCATTTATGTCCCAGAAGTGGATGAATTGTCTAGGGAAGACACCCAGCCCTCCTCCTTGGAAGATCTCTTGCATGGTGGCATCACAGAAGTCCTACATACAGCATTTCAAGAAGAAAAACTTGCTCAGGATAAAGCCATCCCCCAGAAGCACTTCACTGAGTACCCTGGGTCCCAAGCAGACCCTGATCTTGACGCAAGCCAAACTTCACCCCAGAAAATTCCTCTTAAAAAATGTTTGCGCAAACCACTCTCACAGTGTGAGAGTGTGACCCAGAGTTCACACGTGAAAGATCACCGGAAGGGCTGTGAAGCAGGCAAAGCTAGGGACAGCAATGGTTGCTTGACCCAGAGTTCTCGTGTGAAGGTTCAGCAGATGGGCTGTGAGGAGGGCAAATCTGGGGAGAACAGTGGTCATGCGACCCACCATTCACAAGTGAAACTGGACCACAAGGGTTGTGAGCTAGGCAGAACCAGGGAGAGCAATGATCATGTGATACCGCATTCACATGGGAAAGCTCCCCAGAAAGCCCGTAAGACCAAAGCTGGAGAGAACAAGGCTAGTAAGAAAATGGTTGGCCAACGGGCTCAGCAGGTCATGTTTATAAAAATCCATAGTGGAAGCCAAATTTGCCGATGCAGTGCATGTGGCAAGTTGTTCCGAAATCCAAGGTACTTTTCTGTACATAAAAAAATCCACACAGGAGAAAAGCCATATGTCTGTCAGGACTGTGGGAAAGCCTTCGTCCAGAGCTCCTCCCTCACACAACACCAAAGAGTGCACAGTGGTGAGAGGCCCTTCAAGTGCCAGGAGTGTGGCAGGACCTTCAATGACCGCTCAGCTGTCACCCAGCACCTGCGCACCCACACAGGAGCCAAGCCCTATGCCTGCCAGGACTGTGGCAAGGCCTTCCGGCAGAGCTCCCACCTCACGCGGCACCAGAGGACACACACCGGAGAGCGGCCCTATGTGTGCCGCAAGTGTGGCAAGGCCTTCACCCAGAGCTCCCACCTCATAGGCCACCAGAACACGCATGGCAAGAAAAAGCACAGGAGGAAACACAAGAAGCAGTTACCTCCTGCCTCCTAACCCCTGTACCAGTGGGAGCATCCCACCACCCTTTACAGTGCCCACAGCTGGGGATGATGTGTGACAGGGAAGCAGAGGAGGACATCCTGTGATCAGGGGACACTCCACATGATGAGTAAATAGATAAACTTGGGGACACTTATTAATGAGAACTCATGTTGGAAAGAAAAGATTCATTTTTTAATAAAAGTAATGACGAAATCTGATAGTGCTTATAAATTTTGAAAAATCTGCACTAATTATATCTGTAATAAAATGTTTATGTGTCAGCAAAGTTTGAGAGAATGTGGATAAATAAACTATATTTTTGTCACAACTTGTTTCTTGCCTCAACAATGAGTTGATGCTTGAAATAAGCAACATTTAAACATGAGGTTGCAAGAGAGTTCCAGCAGATACATACGCTACACAACAGCAGCTTGATCAGGTAAATCCAGATCAGGTGAGTCATTGCCTTGCTGAAGAATCATCCCAGAAGGCAGGAACCCCTTGAGTGAGAGATCTCCTGGAAATGGGCAATTGCTTTGTTTCAGTCTCCTGAGGCCCTCCAGGGAGGGACTCTCCTGGCCATTTGCCCATTACCAAGTTAAGCAACAAGATGCAGGCTGTACTGGGATGCATATTTGGTGCCTACTTTCACATCACATGCACACTTACAGGATTTCTCCAAGTTGCATAACCAGTAGCGTGGAGAACACTTCCAAGAGTTCCACCATTGCTCTTGACACTTCTGCATGGCACTTACAATCATTTTAGAGCTAGGGTGTATCTCAGGAATAGAGCATGGACTTAGCATGCACAAGGTGCTGGTGGGTGGGTTTGTTCCTAGTCTCCTCAAACTAAAAATAGCCTATAGGTATGTTGGGCACATACCTATATTCCCAGAACTCTGGGAGGCTGAGGCAGGAGGATCACAAGTTGGAGGTGTATCCCGGACAATGTAGCAAGATCAAAATTTTAAAAAATACAATACTAGAGTAGAAATTTACTCATTCAGCAGATGTGTGCTACTCTATATGAGCTTGTGTCTCTGAAACAGGTGTAATCAGCTCCTCCATGGTAAACATGCTTAACACCTTTCTCTGAAGATGTGAACAGGCTTTGGAGACAGAGCTAGTGTAAGTACTGGAGGTCAGGTGCCAAGAGGACACCAGCAGCCCTGCTGCTTTTCACTTGTCAGGCACAGGGCATGAGTGTGACAAGGTGTTTAGTCACTCCACCTACCCAAATTGAGTGTTAGCTTTTTCAGGACATGTAGAATTCCTTTCTCTAACCTGAACTCTCAGTATTCAGGTTTAATTGCATTGTTTGCACTTTGTGTAAGTAAGTGGGTTTTGGGTTGCAGTTTGGCACTCAATTTTTAGAAGGTTCACCATTACTGGCTAAGAGCTAGCAGTATAGGGAAAGGGGGGAACAGGACTAGAAGATGCAAGGCCATTTCGAGACACAGTGAGGAATGTAGTTGCATAGATCTATGGAACCAGTAGCCCCAAATCTACCGACTTGTATTTTGTTACGCCCTTGGATTTGGTAGGTAAAGAAGTTTTGGAGGCAAACAGGAACAGCTCGTCTGCTCCCTGGTTGCTGAGACCAAATGGTCCTTCCCAGAGTGGCTGCTGGTGGGCACGTGAAGCCTGGGCCATAGGTGCCTTCATCCTCTGGAAATTATAGGTCTAAAAAGGCAGAACCAGGATTACACCTCTGATAAACATCTAGCCCATCTGCTCCCACATAGGCAGGCTCTGCGTGTCTGCCTCATCCCTTGCATAGAATTGCAGAACAGACCTGAAGACCTTGTGCAGAGGTGGGCACTGTGCTCCCCTCCCCTGGATAACCTTTCATCTCACTGCAAGAGTTTCCCACTAAATATGGGCATAATGCTGGTTCAGGAAAGAGTATGATCTTGGGGATATTGTGTGCCTGCCAGGTTGGGTCTCGCCATGCAGCCTCTGTCTGTACCCACACAGAACCCAAGCACAAACACCCAGCCTTGAAGTCACCTTAGCCTGGGGCCAACAAGCTGGTCAGTGACCGTGGCAAGGAAGATGTACACCCTTTGCAGTCCCGGTTGTGTGAGACCAGACTAACCCCAGTGGTCCCCTGTTCTAGGCTCAGGAATCAGCAAACTACTTTTGGTGTTCTAGGGCTGGTGGTTCCCTGTGGGGAGGGCATTTCCTGCTGAAACTGGGGGTTCTCCTTGGTCTTTGGACTAAACTGGGGAGAAAGAGCCAAAGTCCTTGAGTTGGACAGACTAAGGCAGAGGTGGGGACCAAGGCTTGGTTAGGTTGGGGAGCTGCCACTAAGAGCACGTACTGTGACTTGCGTGCCAAATGCCCTATAATATCCTGCGCCCACTGTGTTCATGTGAACCAGGCCAGGGACAGCTGGCAAAGTAGTTGTACTTCTCAGGTGATAGAGGTGGAAGCCCAGGTGTCTTGAGTTGGCTTACAACTGCATCAGACCTTACAGAAAACTCATTACTGCTAGGCTAATGACCTCAATTAAAAATAATAAAGTACAAAACTTAAGATGCTATATAAATAAATATATAATATATAAATTACTGTTAAGGAAATTAAGATGTACTCATTTATAAAATAAGCCACATTAAAAATGAGAACTTGTATGCCAAACACTATAATGGGCTGACCATGCACGGGTTGAACCTGAGCGCACAGGGAAACCTTGGAAGTTCTTCACAGGCGGTAAGACCATGCCCTGCATCTGAAATCACCCTAAGAACACACGAGAGGTACCTGCGGGCCTAACCGGGCCACACCCAGTGAACTCCAAGCAGCAAGCAGGGCCCAGAATCCAGTCCCTGGCCCTGACTGCACACGGGTTGAATCTCAGCACACGGGGAAACCTTGGAACTTCGCTCCCAGGGCGTAAGACCATACCCTGCGTCTGAAATCACTCTAAGACACACGAGAGGTACCCACCGGCCTAACTTGGCCATGCCTAGCAAACTCTTCAAGCAGGAAGCAGGGCCTGGAACGCAATCCTGGGCCCTGACCGCACTCGGGTTGAATTCCAGTGCATGGGGAAGCCTTAGAACTTCACTCCCAGGCAGTAAAACCACGCCCTGCGTCTGAAATCACCAGAGGACACACGGAGTTTCCGTGGCCCTAACTGGACCACACCCAGCGAGCTCCAAGTGGCAAGCAATTGCCAGAAGTCTGCCCCAGGAACCAAAAGTGGGCCAGGTGATGCCCAGTGCACCAAGGTAGCTCAAAACCCGGAAATAGGCACGACTCCAGCTGTCACTGAGGAATGCCACACCACCCTGGAACCTTGACCCACAACATCTTCAGTAACCGCCTCACCCAAACAGAAGATCTCAGCAGGCTCCAGTCAGTGTGGTGAGTATGCCCCTAAAATAGAGGTGGATAGTGGGTAAATAGGGCCAGAAGTAAAGCTCCCTCCAACTAACTGTAAGACCTTGGTGAGTCTGACAAAAGTGTGGGTGACTCCTTCTAGCACACAGAAAACATCAGGCAGTAGGGGCTGGGGATTTAGCTCAGCAGCATAAGTGCCTGCCTTGCAAGCACACAGTGGTGAGTTCGATACCCAGTACCAAAAAAAAAAAAAGATCAGGCAGGGTGAGAGGAGTGTGCCAATAAGGACTCCCTCAACTTGGAGAAAATCAGAAGGGCTTATGAGACACACAGGCACACAATAGGGACACAGTAGGGCTTCAGCTGACACAAACACTATAGACGGAGATTTGATGACCTGGAATAACCTGAAGATAAAGTAATAGCAGGAACTAAAAGTTGACGTACTTCAATACTACTAGGCTTGTCAGCCCAGGAAGCATATAGGACTCACCCAACAGATCCTGCAGTGGGAAGTCAGGTGACTGGCTCACCTATTCATTGTGGGACCCAGCCATTGGAGAAACATCAACCTTACGTTAGGACCCCAAGATACACACTACCAACAGCTGACACCAGTGGGATTGAAGAACCAAATATTAACTCAAAAGGGGAAAATGGCAAAATGAAAAAGCAAAATGTAATCTCAAACATCTAGTCCATCAGGAGCAAGTACAGGAGACACTGAAGTAGAGGACTTCAAGAGTAACATGCCAGAAATCTCTGAAAAGATAGTGAGTGAAATAAAAAAAGACTCCATGTGGCTATAGAGGAAATCAAATTAGAAGTACTCTCCCATGTAAAGATAGAAATAAAGTAGTAAAAGGGTTACTATTTTACTACTGTGGTAGTAGTCAGTAGTACTACAGTACTACTGAGGTACTGTGTACCTCTCGTGTGTCTTAGGGTGATTTCAGTAGTAAAGTAGTAAAGGGGTTAGTAAAGGGGTTGCTCACCACAGCTAAAGAAGAAATAGAGAAAAAAGTGCAGGAGCATGGGAAACTGATTGAAACCTTGAATGAAAAATAGAGAAAACAAGCAGAATTCATGAAGCAAACTCCAAGAAACATCCAAGAAACAAAAAATTCTATTCAAAGCATGCAAAATCATTTAAATGAAGCTGAGGATACAATTTTGGATCTTGAGGACAGGATTGCAATTAGTGATCATGAAAGGATAGAACTTTAAAAATAACAAAGCAGCATGGAATGACAATCCAGAAGCTTCAAGATGATGCCAAGAGCAACAATATAAGATTAATAGGCATCAGTGAAGATGCAGGAGTCAATGCAAATGACATAACTAACATATTCACAGAAGAAATACCAGAAAATTTCCCAAACGGGGGGAAAAAATCTGATATGCAGATAAGTGAGTCATATAGAACACCAAAAAGTCACAACCAACATAAATCTACACCTAGACATATAATAATTAAGATCTCAGACATACAGCATAAAAACAATACTAAAAGCTGTTAGCTGAATACTAAAAGACAACTCACCTATCAAGGAAAGCCCATTAGAATCACAGAAGACTTTTCAGCACAAACCCTCTCAAGTCAAGTCAAGAGCTTGGAGTAAGGTATTTCAAGCCGTGAAAGAAAACAACTTTCAACCCAGACTGATGTACCCAGCAAACTTTCATTCTAATTTAGAATGGGTTTTATTACTCCTACAGTTCTTACTACTTTTTACACTAGAGACACAATATGATATTTATAAATATGATTCTTGTGCTTGCTTTGGCATCACATATACTAAAATTGGAATGATACAGAGAAGATTAGCATGACCCCTATGCAAGGATGACACGCAAATTCGTGAAGTGTTCCATATTTTTTGGTTTTATTCTGTTTTGTTTGACTTTATTATATGTGATGGTATGAACAGCTGTTTTAAAGAAAACAAAACATTACAACAGCTATTTCTGATTTAATATCATCCTTCTTAGAAGTCCTACCATGCTTCTATTCTTCTATTACCATTGGTTCTATCTATCACATTGTGTCTTACTGGGATTTGAATATGTGTGATAGTATAAACAAAATTTTTTATCAAAAATGAGATATTATAGTACCCATTGATCATTCTCTGTTGTTCGGTTCAGAATGCCCTATAATTCTTTCACTCTTTGAATGGTTTTATACTATTTTGTTATGTTTGATATTATTATATTTGAAACTATGCTCAACTATAGCAGAGAAAGAGATATTGTGATAGCTACTGTTAATGTCCGGTTGTCTTAATGTAAAGTATTGTGTTGCCTATGTTGTCCTGTTCTGATCTGCTCTGTTCTGCCCTCTTTTGTTTTATTCTCTTTAAAATTAAAAAAATATTCTTATTTATTTCACTAATGAGGATAGTCTTAAGTTGTCTCCATTTCCCTATGAAGGCCTCAAGATCATCCTTTTTTATACTTTAGTAATATTCCATTGTGTAAAAATACCACATCTTTTCCATCCACTCTGCAGTTGAGGGGCATCTTGGTTGTTTCCAAGCTTTTGCTATTACAAATTGTGCTGATATAAACATGGGTGTACATATATCACTGTGATAAGAACTTTTCAGTTTTTCTGGGAAAATACCCAGGAGAGGAATAGCTGGGTTGAATGGAGCTTCTAGTCCTAGTCTTCTGAGAATTCTCAGCTCTCCTGGCATTCAAGGGTTGTATTGAGAAGTCTGTTAAAATTCTAACAGGTCTACCTTTAGAAATGATTCCTTTAACCTTTTTCAATGTGAAATCTTGTATATCACTTGTATCAAAAATATTTTTCCTAGTCCATTATATTTTCTTCCTTTCCTATATATTTCCCTTTTATTTCATTTTAAATTTTTATTTAAAGAAAGAAAGAAAGAGGTGGCTGGGGATTTAGCTCAGCAGTTTAAGTGCTTGCCTGGCAAGCATGAGGCTGTGAGTTCAATCCTCGGTACCAAAAAGAAAAAAAAAGAGCTCCTCCCCTTTCTGGGGGGCAGCTGAGAGTGGCTGACTTTTGGCAGCCCAAAGGAGAGAGACCCTGGCGCATTGGGACCTGCACCTTGCGGTTGACTCGGGGTGCTGGGAGAACAAGGAACCCCCCCCGGGGGGCTGCTGAGAGTGTGGCAGACTTTTGGCAGCCTGCAGGAGAGAGACCCTGGTGCATCGGGACCTGCACCACACAGTTGACTCGGAGTGCCGGGAGAACAAGGAACTCCCTCCTTCTCTGGGGGCGGCTGAGAGTGTGGTAGGCTTTTGGTGGCCTGAAGGAGGGAGACCCTGGCGCATCGGGACCTGCATGGCGCAGTTGACTC
>PVJX010032422.1:0-20434 GCA_004027295.1 Dolichotis patagonum
TCATGAATTCTCTACCTACCCCTATATCTTTGAGGTTTTTACCTACTTTGTCTTCCAACAGATTTAGTGTTTCTGTTTTAAGATTTAGATCTTTGATCCATTTAGATTTTAGTTTAGTACATGGTGATAGGCATGGGTCTAGTTTTAGTCTTCTGCATATGGATAGCCAATTTTTCCAGCACCATTTGTTGAAGAGACTATCATTCTTCAAGCAAACATGTTTGGCCCCTTTACCAAAGATAAGGTGGTTGAGTGAGTTTGTGGTTGTGATTGTATCTTCCAATCTATTCCATTGATCTTCAGATCTGTTTTTATTCCAGTACCATGTTGATTTTATTACTGTAGCTTTGTAGTATAATTTCAAATCAAGGATTGTGATGCCTCCTGCCTTGCCTTTGCTGCTTAAAATTGTCTTTGCTATTCTAGGTCTCTTTTGGTTCCAGATGAATTTTAGGAGTGATTTCTCTAGATCTATGAGGCATGTTAGTGGTATTTTGATTGGGGTTGCGTTGAATCTGTATAATAATTTTGGGAGAATAGCCATTTTCACAATGTTTGGTCTTCCTATCCATGAACAGGGGATGTCTTTCCATTTTCTGAGGGAATACCAAAATATTTTTAATCAACTTTATTCTTATATAACTTAATCAAAAATATTTTTAAATTTTTTAGTCAAATAATCAAGCCAGCGTTTTATTGTTAGAAAAAAAAATCAAATTAAAATACGTCAGAAGCATTCATTTCAACACAAATTGATTATGAGTATGATGCCAAAAATAAATCCATTGCAAGACTTGCAAGGAGCAGAGAGGAAGGGGAGAGGCAGGAGATGAAAAATAAAAGAAATAATATACATGTATCAACTCCTTGTGAAGTAATCATTATGTACTGTAAATATCTACTAATAAAAAAGAATAAATCTTAATAAAAAATTTTCAGCCATTTCAGAGCACTCCAGTTGATCATTAATTGTGTCTGCCTTGCTGGGTTTTATTCTGCTTTCATCCCATTCTTTCTTATTTCCCCCTTTTCTCTCTTTTGGAATGGAAATGTTTATCTTGTGCTATTGTACATGTCAGCAATGTTTAACTTTTTTTTTCTGGTGCTTACAACTAAGAATTTACTTTGAATCTCAAAGATTTTGGACCTGGATTTTTTTTAAAGATGCTTCAAGATGTACTAAATTGCATAAAGAAATGGACACGAGTCTTTAGACGGCCAGGGACAGAATATTATGACTTAGATCAAAACTAGTTCCCAAAGTCTCCCATGTCTCAAAGGTGATTGGACAACAAGGGTTCTATGAACCCACTGACAGGTACAATTGGATGAATATGCTTTAAGGAAAGGGGGTCTGCTTGAAGCTGGATCATTGAAGGTGTGACTTGGAAAAGTATATTCTTGTTCCTGGCTCCTCTCTTTTTTCTCTGCTTCCTGACTGCCATGGGTTGATCATCTTTTTCTGCCATCCACCTCTCCCATTCTGTTTTTGCCTTGGAACCAGCCAATCATAGACTAAGACTGTGAGTCAAAATAAATTTCTCCTGCTTTAAATCATCGATGTCAGGTATTTTTCAATTAAAAAGTGACTAAAACACCCCTCTGGAAAGATCCATGGTTCAATAGTCATATTTAACTTCCAATTCCTATCATTTAGTTCATAGGTACAAAATTCTCAGAATATTTATTTTCCATGAACTACAATAAATCCCTTTAAGATGTTTTCTATAAATAAAAAAAGATGATGCTTTCTATACCTGTTGAAAGACAGTTATACAAAAGATCAACACTTTAGATTTAGAAAATAAAAAATTATTGTGGATTTGTAACAACCTAAGACAAGTTAAGGCTGCATAGATTTTGTGGTACATGCATCTTAAGTTAACTTAGATCTCTGTATACTATGAAACAAATAATTTTTCCACAAAAGCATATAATCTTGATATCCAATTTATACTCTCTCCTGAAGACCAGAGATCTGTTTCTCAGATGGCTTCAAAGAAAAAATGACTGAGCAAAGATTTGGGGCAAAATTTTCACAGTTTATGTTTCATTGTAATTATCCTTTTTCTTCTTATGGATGTTACTTTATTACTGCTGTCATGAAAACACCTCAGTTTCCAGTAAGAAGCTGCAGAAAGGGTGAGACACCAACATCCCAGTTGACCAAGCTTCCAGCCACAGGACATCTGTGAAAATATGAATGTTAAATTCTGGTTTCCAACTTCCAACTTCAATTTTAGTTGAATAAATTCAAGTTTTCAATTTTTCCTATCCATGCAGTGGTTATATGTCTTTTTGAGCTCAAATTTTAAAGTAGTAACTCCAAGAATAGTTTAAACTAGTGATCCAGACATTATATTTGCAAAAATAAAAATATTTTAAACTATAACTCCACAAAATAATAATTCCCCAAATCTCTGTGAAGCAGCTTTAGTAAAACAATGCAAACTACAAGTAATCAAGGCCCTCAAGAAAGAAACACTTTTTTCCCAGAAGGGTTAAGACTTGTGTACTAAAAAAAAGATCTACATTCAAAAATTTTTAAATTTGACACATTCCAGATAAATAAATTCTCAGACGTTTATTCAGAAGACTATATATATTCATTATTCCCACTGAGTTCTCAGAAATACCCCACCCCTTATCGGGAATCAGACTCATAACCTCATGTTTGCCAGGCAGGCACTCACTGTGCCACTGAGCTATATCCCCAGCCTGAGTTCTCAGAAATTCTCAAATTTTGCATTTTGTCAAAAGTTTTCAGGTTTGTATGTATGTTTGGGGATACTGAGACTGTTTTAGATTTAGGGCATTTCAAGGGATTGTTGGTAGAAAATGATGAATATAAAACCCAGGGAATTTTATACATAGTTCCAGGTTTTCCATGTGCATGCAGAAAATTGCAAGTTTTCTACTCAGAACACCTTCCTCCTTCTTCCTCCTGTCAACTTTGGTTGAGCTCCTCTGTCAACAAGTGCTGAGGTAAGGACTTGGGCACAATTAGTTTGTTTGAAAGACAAGACCAGAAGACTTTGGTTACCAGATGGGAAAGTGATCTGTGAAGAAGAAAGCTAATGCAAAATGTATTAAGGAACAGATTGACACTGCGGCAAATGGAGCTAATTAACACACCATGGATAGGTTTCCTGGTTTACTGGGACTAATATTGGTGTTTTGCACTTACTGCAATATAAGTACCTTACAATAGATGGTTATTAGCTATACTTAGTGTGATACAAAACCTTATAATTGTTATTTGTGCTTAATAGAATAGCATTAAAAAGTACTTATAGACAGAGTTCTACAGTATATGTTCTAGCTTGGGTAGACTTATTGGCCATTGCTATGATTTGTGTGTGTACCCCAAAACTCAAGTATTTGAAATCTAATTGCCAATGCAACAGTGTTAGGAGGGTGGAGCTAGAAAAAGGTGACTAAGCTCTGCACTCATAGTGGATTAGTATCACTAGGATGGAATGACTTCATTTCTGCGAGAGTACATTTGTTATAAAAGTGAGTTCAGCCCTCTGTTGTCCTCCGTTACCCTTGCACCTTCTACTATGACGTGACACAGCATGAAGACCCTTGGCACATGCCAGGGCAGTACTCTAAACTTCCCAGCCTCCAGCACTGACTCAAAAAATCCATTCTTTATAAATCACTCAGTCTCAGGTATTGTTATAGCAGTATAAAATAGCCTAACATAGATACATAATTACAGACAAGATTTAAAAATCTATTTTGCCTAGTACAAAATATAAATATTATCTGTTCTTTGACCTAACTGACTTATTGAAGCAACAAATATGATGATATATATAAAACCATCTGTAAATTCTGCAGTTACATAAAGATCTGTTTTTACCTCTATCAGTGATAACTATGTTCCCTGGCTTTGTTATCTAGGTCGATGAAGGACAAGATGTTGAGTTGACAAATGAAGGCTTTTGTCTCCCGAGTTTGAGGATATCAGGCCAAACAGCGTCCTTTAAAACAAATCTGCCTTTCCTTGATTTGGCTCATAAAATCTGCACCCTTGGGGAAGGCCTGACTTTATCGTGTGGAAAAAAACAAAAAAGAGGGACAATTGGGTCCAGTGCAGCCAGAAGGTTTTGAGACTTGGTGACCCTTTGTTTGCCTCACTACCTGCCAAGAGGGCAGGTGTGAGGATCCCTGAGGCCCAGGAGAACAGCGTGAGATCCCAGAAGAGGAGGTACAGGAGCAGAAGGGAACAGGAGCCCAAGGCATGTCCCAGCTGGGAAATAAAATGAGTCAAAGCAAGAGCAATGTTCACTCTCAAATCAAAGGAAAACTCTCTCTGGGGAAGTTGTTGGAAGCAAATTAGATGCTGGCCAAAGAAAAATATAGAGGATCATACACTTCCATTAAAATAAATCCACAAAGAATGCAGATCCATTTTCCTTGATGAGATGAGGTTGGCAGCGCTGCCTTTGTCCACTCAGGTTTGTCTCACTCCTTCCTCATAGCACATTTTGCAGGACAGAATTGTGTCTCCTCCCACACATGCCTCATTTCATCAACTCTAAGAATTCATATTTAAGGCCAGGAGTTTATCTCAGTAGCACAAGCACCTGCCTGGCAAACACGAGATCATGAGTTTGACAACTGGTACCCCACCACCACCAAAAAAAGAATTCATATTTATTGTATGAATTGAATTGGATCAAACAACTTGAGAGCCACAAAAAGAAATCAGGTCATTTTCTGAACACATGTCCTGAGTTGAGTTTCACTAAGCATGTACAGGGCTTGACTCTAAAGTGAAGAGACAGACTTCCTTGCATAGGTCGGGACAGATCAGTTGCCTAGTTTCATTTCAAAGCTTATTCACACCAACCCCATTTTGGTTGCAAGGTTATTATATATTTCATTGAGACAAAGTACCTGAGGGCATCAAGAACCTGCCTCATCACCTTGGCTTAATTTCCCCTTTCAGGCTAAAGATCATATCCTTTTACAAATGAGGAAAGTGAAGCAGGCAGCCAACTGATGGAACTAGGATTCAAACTCTAATGCATTGCATCTCAGAGGGTGCTAACCACTACGAAACCTCCGTTACTAGAAATCAGAGAACCTAGAATAGCAGGCCACTGAGTCCTCTGACCGGAGAACTCCATCCACACAGATCTGAGAACACGAAAGTAGTAACGCCCTGACCATCAGCAAGGGAAATTAGGGGCTCTTGACTCTGACTTAATGTTGAGGCTCAGGAGTCTGATCATGCAAGTTGTGGCATCTGGGAAAAAAAAACTTCTAATGATTGACTTCTCAACTCCATCCAAAATCTCCTGCTTCTTGAATATATTCATTTTAACTATCTGCAGCTTAACTAGCTGATGTTCCAAAAGGCATTGCAAAATTCAAGGTGCAATGACTGCGACCATCTGTGTGTGATCTTCTGAATGATGAGACTGCTGGGCCACATGTGTATCTCTGGAACAGGGGTTGGTCAACAACACTCCAACTACAGGTGAAGTTGTCACTAGAAGAACAGGGGAGATGTAACAAGAAAGAGAAAATGATGGATGGATAAGGCAGTAAAGTCTACCACACGTGATGGCTCAAATACATGTAGTCTTACTCCTATCAGCCTGTAGGACTATGGCCCAAACCTAAACATAGAAATAAAAGGAACAATAAATTTCCTCATGTGCATCCAGTAGAAGATAATTCCATTCATCATTTCTTGTTTGACCATCTTCAATGCTGATGCACTCATTTATATTTTTTCTTAGATAACTACAGACTGTCATGACAGCTTAGAGTACATGTTTAGAAGGAGTTTGTTCAATCTTAGGGGAATGATCATTTGCCATTTTTTACCAGATTCTGTTTTCCATAGCTCCCTCACCTTCTTCGAGCTACAGTTGACTATGTACCTTGGCTGAGCCATGAGTCCTCTTCTGCTGAGGAAACTGGACAGAGGTAAATTTGTGCTGTGGGTGGTGGGCAGCTGCTACAGTTTGGGTATAGTTTGACTGTGACCCTCAAGGGCTTCGATGGAAGCTTGGTCCCTGGCATGGTGGTGTGAGAGAAGGTGAAACTTTTCAGATCTGGGGCCCAGTAGAAGATCGTTATGTCACCAGGTGGAATCAATTCAGGAATTAGCATATGAGTAGTTCTGTCAGGACCCCCATGTTTGCTCCTGTGGGTTAATGTTGTTATTGAAAGATCAAGAGTGGCCCCTCCCCCATCCCTGGCTCCCCATCTTACCAATGCGATCTTTTCCACTCATGTTCCATCATGACATCCTCCTTCATGTTGTGACACAACTGGGAGGAGCAGGAGCAAGGAGGTGATCTTGAGAGCTGGTTCCATGCTGTTTGGATATTCAGCCTCCAAAACTGTGATATGAAAAAAATTTCTTTTTTAAAATAAAGTATTGCTGAGGATTTAGCTCAGTAACATAAGAGCCTGCCTGGCAAGAGCAAGGTCATGAGTTCAATCCCCAGCACCAGAAAAAAAAAAAAGCTAAAATAAAGTATCTATTATCAGGTACTTCATTATACCAACTGAAAACAGAATAAGATATCAGCCATGCTCAGTTCACAGGTCACCACCAGCTGATCGGGCATTGGTAGTACTAGCCTTGGGATTCAGGGAAGAAAGACTTATACTAAAGCTCCAGTTTAGGGGCCCTGACCTAGCTCTCATTTTCTGCGCCTCTCATTATGGAATAAACAGCCCAAAAAGCCAACAGAATATGCCCCCAAGCCTGACTCCAACTTTTTGACTGTATTTCAAGTACATGGGTGCCCTGAAATCCCTCAGAAATGATCTCAAAGTCATTTCTGGAACCTATGTGGTTCTCTTCCCTGTGTTTATCTTCAGACCATTCATACCTCTAGACTCAAAGAGAAAATAAGATGATTTTTGCAGGAGATGTAGCTGCTGCCTATACACCAGGCTAACATGGTAAGAAAAGAGGGATGTACTAGGGGTTGGAGACAGGTGCTGGAGAAGCCCAAAATTCTAAGTCTGTGCCTAACCTCTGATTATAAAGCACATTTGTCAAGAAAAGAGGGTATGACGTCTTATTTCATAGACAGTGATATTGGGCTTCCATTGTATTCTTGACACAAATTCTGTAGCTGTTGGAATGTGGTTTTAGTCCTTAATTTTAGAGGCAAGAGAGCTTTTGAGTCCTTACTAGGTCACTCCAGCTTTGCTGGCATGCTCTCCACCTGCCTGTCCTCTATTGCAGGTTCCCTAAGTCTCGTTTTCTCACCTTGCTAGTAATTAATACCCTTTCAGCAATGATCTTGCTTAAATCATTCAAAGTTGAATTCTTTGCATGCAACTACATATACCAAATGGGGGAAAAATCTTCAATAGCCCATGAATTAGATAAATGGTGTGGTACCATCTAATATAAGCCCTTCTTCTCAACTAACTACCTCTATCAAGGTGCTCTGAAAAGGTTATCCTTATTTCTTGAAACTCCAGCCTTTCTAGTACTCACATGATCCAGGTAGAGTGAACTGCTCTCTATAATCACAGCCACAGTTAAAGGGCCTCTGGGGACTATAACCTGTACAGCTGCAGGGCTGGGAAGTATTGTTCTGACTATTTCCAGCCCAGGCCTTAAGCCTGAGTCCTTGTGGGACTTTCCTGTAAAGGACCACTGTCCAATCATAGTTCTAGGTAACTCTTCTCTGGGGATGTTTCCAAAACCAAAAGTTGGGAGGATTTAGACAAGGAATAAAAAAGTATTTTCAAGAGCATATCATGTTTTGGTAGGGGCCTTGCAACTCAGATTTAAGCTAAAGTATTAGACTTTTCACCATCTTGTGCCATGAATCCAAATAGATCACCATCTGATTCATCACAAACTGTTCTATAATTATAAATTACACACACACACACACACACACACATCTCTACATAGGGAGAAGCCAAAGACAATCAAGATAGTCACCCCTATATTCATCATGATTATTGATTGGTAGCAAGTTTATAGATAATGGATAATGTTTTATTTCTGATTGCTTATATTTTGTACTTTTCAAAACTAAATAGGTTTTAATTTTATAGCTAGAATTTATCAAGCATGAAAAA
The DNA here is from genome assembly GCA_004027295.1 of Dolichotis patagonum. Taxonomy (NCBI): domain Eukaryota; kingdom Metazoa; phylum Chordata; class Mammalia; order Rodentia; family Caviidae; genus Dolichotis; species Dolichotis patagonum. Next base: position 8,083 of record PVJX010032422.1, read on the forward strand.
GAGAACAAGGAGAATAACATCAAATTTCAAAACTGAGAGTGTAAGATTTACACACAAGTCCTAGATTAAAAGGCTCGTGAGTCTTTATCCCTATAGGACACAGATAAAATCTCATTAGATCCATTTATTGAGAACATGAGAAGAATTATAACATGCTCAAATCTGCCCCCAGAATCATCCTCTTAATCATGAGCTAATATTCCCTTGTAACAAAATTGTGTCTGTTTTTGTGTCAGTTGTGTTGGCTGGAGTATCTTTCCATTCTGTGGAGCTTTGTTGAGAATTCTTGGAACCACTATAAACATAGTCCTATAGAACTCACAATAGAGAAGCCATTTTGCCAGTTCTCACAGAGAAGTTGGAAGCTAATTTGAAACTCAGACCTCATTTTTCCTCCATTCCAACTTTAGTGACATCCTCACATACCTCTCAAAGACAGTGATTTTTGTGATCATTTGATCAAACTTAACATGTTTTGAATGAAAAATTATTATTTTATAAACCCCCCACCTAAATTCACCTCATTATCTGCAGGGAAGAAAACCCAGGATCCCAAATAAACTGTTATTTTCCAAAGGAAAACCTAGAGTCAGTCTCTAATGTTATGAAGCCTGAGAATTCTCCACTTGGCACTAATTGGAAGGAGAATGAAAAGTTAAAAATGAGTTCCCTGCAGAGAATAAGCAAGCTCAGTGACAGAGGGCATAAGAGAAAGCAACTCATTTTCAGTTTCCTTTAAACAGAAAGAGCTGGAGAGAGCTGTAAAGGGAAACAAACTGGTTAAGAGCTTGCTTTTGGCAGCAGATACACCAGAATGCAAACCTCAGTCTCATATGTATTAGCCTTATTATGCTTTAAAGACCTCATTTAATCTGTGTCCTCATTTATAAAATGGAAATTATAATAGTACATTTTTATAGCTCTATTTTGTGTTCTTTTCCACTTTTGTTTTTCTATTTTGTTTTAGAGGATTAATTTTGATATTATATTACACTTAGCAACATCCAGAGCATAAACATTGGCCTGCAAAAATCTATCAGGTGGATATTTTCTTCCTGCCAGTGTGGAACATGTAACATGAACCAGATTTACTGTTCTGCCTAGAGTAACTTAAAAATCAGATAAAACATATGAAACAGAGATTTCCAAGATAGCAGACATCAGGCAACAAAGAACAATGATCCTTGAGAGATGAGAAATAAGTAAGGTGAGCTTTACGATTGCCCCAGATTACTAACTGAAAAGCTTCCAGACTCAGAGCAAGGGAGAGAAACCAGGTGCAACCTGGCTGTCTCTGCACTGAAGTGACAGAGTTGAGAGTTTGGAGAAATCATGAAGGTTGACATGAATTCCGTTAATTTCACTTACGTATAAGTGAAAAATAAGTAATTTTTAACTAAAAAGTCTTTTGAAAGTCACTAATAGAATGATGTTTAATAGCAAAAAAAAAAATGAAAGTAAAACCATACCATTAATAATGGTCTGGATAAATATGCTATGGAGCATCCATACAATAGAATACTTGCAATAGTTAAAGAAAAAGAGTGAAGGATGTCTTTATTGAAAGATGTTTTCACAAGGAAAAAACAGGAAGATGCAGAACACCGTGCGAGAGCCCTGTCCTTGGGGAGGTGTCCCCTGTCATTGGCACAAGTACGAAACGGAGAGGTCAGGATATTAGGCAGACATTTTGGCTCATGACTTTTGTCTCTTGCAATTTAAATTAGAATTTCTTTTTGCATGTGCATGGATGAAAGGGAATAAGAATTGTATTCATACATAATCACATGTGCTTAAAGATGTTCTGGAAGGATGATGAAGTTGGAGAATAGTGAAAGAGAAGTGAGGCAAAGGAGGGAGCCTCTTAAAAATCAACCGAGCATCTTTATTGAAATCTTTCCTGAATTTTAAAAATCTTGAAAACTGCCTGAGAGCTAAGAGGAAATGTATTTCTACTGGTAACTCCAAATTCAGGAATTTGGAATTAAAACTGTATGTCAAACTTGGTATTTTCCATAAACCATAACAAAAAAAGTAAAATATAACTAAACTTCAAAGATAGAAATTCTGACTTTTCAAGTAGTATTTTCTATTTCTGACTGAATTACACAAAGCTCACTTCAGTTGTAGTTTTCTAGTGCATCATTAATACATTTACAACATGGACTAAAATCATTAACAACTTCATAAATTTTTTGTTGCTAGCAGATAATCATCAACAATTAAAGACATCTGAAAGACATGTATTTTGTCTTCTCTTTGTCTGTTTTTCTCCCTCTTTTTTGTTCTCCTTTCTTTTTGTGCAAACATTACAGAGTGAGTGGCAAAATCCCTGGCAGGCAAATAAAGAAAAAAATAAATTTTTTTTCAATAACAATTGGCCCACCCATGGGACAATGAGTGATTAAGTGTGCTGGATCTTATTAAATGAACAAATAAAAGATACTGAAAGCATCACACACATAAGCAAGGAGTTATTAAATCTCACTTATGGTGCAATAAAATCAACACAATCTATCTCAGAAACATTTACCCACTGATGGCTGCCACACTGTAAGTATCTGAGCCATCAAGGAATTATACTCATTATTAGATAAAGAATTTTCCAAATATAAATTTTAAATACATTTATATTGATTTATATGTTACCTAATGAACCAGTGACATGGATTCATTTATTTCTGGGCTTCAATTTTCCCTTGATTGCCTTGATCTGTCTAATAAATTTCAAGTAGTGGTGGCCTGTACCATGTCCCCAAATTGAATGGATTTGGCAAGAAATAAATAGAACTTTGATTTTTTTTCGCCCTTCATCCACTCATCATAAGGTTATTACTTTTTATTTGGTTCTTTGTTTCTCTGGTTCAAAAGTCTGCTTTATTGGAAAGCCTTGTATATTACAGAAATTTAATCCAGGATTATCTCCTGACCATCAGCAGGCAAAAATAAAAACCAAATTTGTAGGCTGCTGTACATTTAAAGAATATTTTGGAGAAAGAACATTTCTTTCTCTTATTTCATTTGCAGGAAAAGACAAAAAAATGAACCCTGGAAGAATTGTCTGCTTATTTCACTTATGTTTTTATTTTCTCTGTGAATTAAGTAGAATTCACTGTATTTCACCTGACATGCCCAAAACTGAATTTTGAAAAGAGATCATTTTGAGATTATTTTGTCAGGTGAGTTTATTCTTCATAAGTGATCCCCATTCTATGTTTTTTTAAGCAACAGATTTCATTGTCTTTTCCAGATGTAACAAATTGTACTAATTTATTTTGTATGTACATTCTTCCTAAAACCCCATAATTCCTATAACTCATTCCAACGTCAGCTTCCTGAATATGTGGAATATGGGTCACCCATTCCTTATTTCTAAAGGGCCCATACTTGACTTAATGCTCTACCATTGCCTTCTTGAAAACTTTGATTATTGAACAAGGGGCCCTGCATTACCATTTCGTACTGGGCCCTCAAATTAGTCCTGCAGAGCTCTTGTAATCAATCACTAGAGCTCAAAAGAAAAACCATACAGGAACCTCATATGGAATAATAATACTAACAGTAAAGAGTGTTTGTTCACCATTATATATTAGAACACTAAGAACTTCATAGGTATTAATTCACTGAAACTATTGCAAAATAATTATTATCATGAACTCCACTCTATAAATGGGGAAATTAAAACACAAAAAGACAATGAAATTTCCCAGAATTAATCATGTGGCCAGATTCCCAGATGGCTTGACTCCAGAGCCTATTATAATAAAAACAATGAAAAGTTAACAGAAAATTTCAGAATCACCTGGCTTTCATACTACAATTCTTACCCCCAGAAACTTGGGAAGCAGAACTTCTTTTGTGCCTCTACTTCCCCTATTGGCCCCAAATTTCAGACTTTAAACAGGTGGATATTTTAGTTACTAGAATTTATAGGGTGCCCTTGTTTCTTTGATCCATGAAATATCCCACCTGCAGTATATATATCTATGGACCAAAGGATTACACTTTAATCACCTGGGAGCATCTGTGTTACCTTCAATGCATTTGGGAGGTTTCAGGTTGATTTCCTAATTCACGTACTTGATAATTTAAGAGACACTCTTATTTTTTAGTTCTTATTTAAGGTGGACTCAGTTCTTTGGCTGCACTAAAACATGCATTTCACCCCATAAAATTTGCTCCTGCAGACTTCTAATTAGTTTGCCTTCTGTCAGGAATGGGAAACCAGCTTCCAAAGACCAATATTTTTTAGTCAGAGAAGGTACTAAAATCTGGCAGTCAGCATCTATGAATGAAAACAAAGAAAGCAGAAAGGAATTCCCATTTTGTGAGACATCGTAGTAACTCAAGTCTAAAACATCTATGCACTATGCAATTTATTCAAAATAGTTTTAAGGAAAAGAAAACAAAGCATAGCACCTCATCAGAAGGAACAGGACCAAAGGTACTAGAAGGAATTATCAATATAGGACCAACAAAAGCAGTGTGATGAGTACATCCAAGTGGCTATAAAATTTGTTTCTTAAATATCTGGCTTTGAACATTCCCACCAGCTTGAACCATTAGTGGTACCTACGTGACTGTCCCATTGGGTAACTTGTACCACTGGTGATACAAATGGATCTAATCACTTTTATCAGTCTTTTTACTAATAACGTTCATTAAAAGCCACTCTATAGGATGGTCATGAATGTACCATCATTGGTTCAAGCTACCTGCAGATAGACGTAAGAATTACCACCCCATCATGAAGGGGATCTTCTACTTACTAGAAAGAGAAATCTTAGGCAAAGTTTGCTGATGTGTAAAATAAATATCTACTACATGCCAAGTATTGTGCTAGTCTGGATATGTAAAAGTGCCTTAAATACAAACATGCTCTCTTACCTTTCAAGCACTGAGCTCTAGTGGAAAACATGAAGTATAGAAGACATGCAGTGGATTCTAGCATCATTCTATATTTCCATCCCTTGAGGAGCTTGTGTTATAACTTAACCAAGGGCTAACTGAATGGTCCTGTTCAATTTGTAGTGTCAAGACAATTGCACTGGAATGTCCATTTCTAGCTTCTCGGTCCTTACTTTCAATGACAGATAGATACGTGTCTTTGCCTAGACACACACCACAGAAGAAGTCTTTGTTTCTTTCCATTATGCTCTGTAATACATGATCCTGGCTTCATAGTGCTGTAATTCTTCGTTCCTCTAAACTAGTCACAATTGTGTCTCAAACTGTTCTGTTTTCCTTCCTAGGGACAGCATTTTCAGACTCCTATACCAATGTGAAGATGCCTTTATTGGCCTTTAAGTGCCTTTATTGGCCAAAGTCACTCTTCACTGATAGTCCCAGCTAATAGTAATACTGCACTGTGAAAATGTGTAAGACTTTTGGCCAGTGCCATGAGCCATCCCTCATAGAGACACAATGCCCCTTGGAAACTATGTTTGACAGTACTAATTTTTTTCCCATTATGATTGGAACTTCTCTTGTACTGTTAAACACTGTAGAATTTTCTCTTATTCTGTTAAATTTTTTTCTTTTTTAAAGAGAAAAAACAATAATACAAAATTTCCAAACAAGATAAAATAACAATAGTTAATACATTGTGTATTGTTATCATCAAAGGTACTCAGATTACAAGATATAAGCATGAAAAATTGATCAAACAATAGCACAAACTTTCTTTTCAATGAACTGTTAATAGTAATTAATAGTATAACTATCTTAACTATCATATATAAATTATATTGTAATTGATTTACCAATTTTACTTATTCTTTCAAAGAACCAACTCTTTGATTTGTAATTTTTTTAGTCTCAATTGTTTTGATTTCTGCTCTGATCTTTGTAATTGACTCCCTTGTATGAGTGTTTGGCTAGCCTGCTCTTATTTTCTAGAAGTTTGAAGTTCACCATTAGGTTGTTTATTTGCGCTTGTTCTGTTTTCTTGATATGGGAATTTACTGCCATAAATTTTCCTCTTAAGACTGCTTTCATTGTGTCCGATAATTTCTAGTATGTTGTATCTGCATTCTCATTTAGTTTTAGATAGAGTTTTATTTCTTTAATTTCACCTGTGACTCATTGATTGTTTAGAAGAGTGTTATTTAATTTCCATGTGTTTATAGAGTTTTTATCATTTCTTTTGACATTGATTTCCAATTTCATTGCACTATGGTCTGTTAATATGCATGGCATAATTTTAGTTCCTTTGTATTTACATAATCATGTTCTATGGGCTAGTATATGGTCTGTTTTAGAGAATATCCTATGTGCAGCTGAGAAGAATGTGTATTCTGTGTATTCAGATTTGGCTCAATGCTATTAAAAATTCTTTGCTCATTTTTTTTGTCTAGTTGATCTATCTCTTTGTGACAATGGGGTATTAAAGTCCATTGTTACAATCATGTTAGTGCTTATTTGATTTTTCATGTCTATTAATAATTGTCTTATATAGTTGAGTATTCCTGTGTTGGTACTATGTATTTATGATTGCTCTCTCTTCCACTTGAATATTTCCCCTAACAAGTATGTAGTGACCTTCTTTATCTCTTTTGATCATTCTTTTGATCATTCTTGGTTTGAAGTTCACATTGTCTGCAAACAAAATAGTTACCTCTGCTTTTTACTGGGTTCCTGTTGCATGGAATATTGTTTTTTGAATTTCTTTTTGAGTTAAATGTGTTTCTTGTATGTAGCATACTGGTGAATCTTGCTTCTTGATCCATTCTTCCAGTCTGTTTCTTTTAATTGGTGAATTGAGACCATTTACATTGATAATTATAACTGGTATGTATTGGCTTATCTTTGTCATGACATTTTCCTACTGTTGGTTCCCTGCTTTTACCCTCTGCTTAATTGTCCTGTCTGGTGGTTTCTTTCTGTTATTGTTCTTGTAGTTTTTATCTCTGTCTAGAATATTTTTCAGTACTCTTTGTAGGGTTGATTTGGTGGTCATAAACTTCTTCAGTTGTTCTTGGTCATGGAAGTGTATCTTATTTACCCATTAATTTTGAAAGATAGTTTTGCAGGATATATCAATCTGGGTTGGAAGTTGTTTTCTTTCAAGACTTGAAATACTTTTCTTAACTTGAGGGTTTGTTTGACACATCTGCCATAATTCTGATGGGCTTTCCTTTATAGGTGATCTGTTTCTTTTCTCTAACAGCTTTTAATATTCTATTCTTTTGCTCAATGTGTAGAATTTTGATTATTGTATTTTTTGGTGTACTTTAATTTTGGTCATCGTTGTCTGGAGTTCTATATGCTTCATTTATTTGTGTATCAAATTCTTTATTAATGCTTGAGAATTTTTCTGTCATTATTTCTAAAAAGAGTTTTTTATGGCATTTGCACTGTCTCTAGCTTTCTCATTGGCCCCAATCAATCTTATGTCATTCTTCTTTGCTTCATCTTGTAGATCTTGGATTGATTTGTCATGGTCTCTTGCTATTTTTAAAACATCTTTCTTCTGATGATCACTAGCTGCATTTCTGTCTTCAAGATCTGAAATTCTACCCTCTCTTTTGTTCAATCTGTTGAATGTACAGTAAATAGAGGTTTTAATCTCTGGATTTCTGTTTGGATCTATTTCAAGGATTCCATTTCTTTCCTATGTTGGGCATTTTTTGTTTCCACCTTTTTCTAAGCTCCTCCATCCTTTTATCTGTATCTTCCCTAATATTTTTGATTTTAAGAATCATTTTTTGTACCTGAGAGATTTTCTCTATATCTTTTTCTATTTATTTTTTTCACATCTGTTGCTACTGTTTCAGAAAGTTCCAATATGTGACTTGCAATTTAATCTATTTCATTGTGCTCCAGACTTGTCCTGGGTGGGCTGAGAGCCTGGTTTACATTTTGCTTCTGCATCTTGTAATTTTCTATTTTCTCTTTCTTTATTTTATTTTATTTTCCATGTTGATGCCTGCCAATAATAGCTTTATCACTAGGATTGAGGCTTCCCTAAGAGACATCTGCTCTTCAGGGATGTCCTCTAGTTGTAGATCTTTCTTTATAGCTATCCCAAGAACCTACCTTCCCAATTTGTAAAGGATGCAAAGTTACTATTTGGCTCAGCACCCAATCCTTTTTTGGTGATGATTATGACCCTGTGCAATCACAGTGCTACCACATAGGGGAGAAAAATTGGTTATAACATGTATGAGAGCCTTGCTAAAGTAGTGCAATTAATACTAACAATAGTTTCAAGTACAGTTTAGCTACTGATGAACTATGATAACTATTTACCTGCTACTTCAGACCAGAGAAGCAAACTCTAAAGTTATGTAATAAAATCAAACATATGCCATAAACTTATGTACAGTGATTTTCCCCTTAGTGGAGTGATTTTAATCCTCTGTGGGGTACAGGGGAGTTAAAATATGTAGGGAACAAGATAAAGTGATAAATGAGTTCAAACATAATGGACTCAAGGCTGAAGGTCAAAGAATGACCTGAGTTTTGGGAAGGACCCAGGAGGGAAAGAATGAAATCAAATGCAAAGGAATAATCAGAAAAGGAAGAGACCATGTTTACTCACTTGACAGCTTAAATTCAAGAAGTAGATGAGGAATGAGACAGAGAATCAATAGAAGAAAATGAAAAAGAAAAGTAAGAAACTTAAACAGTGAAAAAAAGGAAGAAGGAGAAGGAAAAAAAAAAAGAAAAGGAGCTCAGAGAAAGAGGAGAGGGAAAAACAAAACAAAAACAAAAACAAAACAAAAAAAAGCACAAAACAAAACAAGATGAAATCCAATTAGACAGGAAAGAAATAGCCAATCAGATAAACAAGGAAGAATAAAAGTAATAAAATACCTCTGGTGTTTAGTTTTGCGATAGTGTCCACGACAGATGCCAGAAACACGCTGTGTACTCCAGCCAAGTTCGCCCTGAGAATCGTGCTGAGTATGGAGCTGATCTTGGCCTCTGATTGTGGGGAGCAGGACTGGTCTTCAGTTGGTGGAGTTCTCCAGAGCCCAGCTGCTGGCTCATCGCTGCTGCTTCAGACACTTTCACGGTGCTGGTCTTACTTATTACTCTGGCCACCAAAATCTTGTGTGCATCCAAGCGTCTGGGGGTGGCTGTGCTAGTCTTGGGTTCTGGTCGGTTCTCCCACCAAAGACACGCATCAGTACTGAATTGTTTTGTTCCCAGGGTCAGGTAGATACATACTTTCTAGGAATTTAAAGTATATCACGAGTACAGGAAGCCTCAGTAAAGCAGCTCCCCAAAGCTTTGGTTCACTCCAAGGTGTAGGAAAAGTACATATAGTGCTCATTTTAATCTTTTCATAAATATGAATCTTGATTATCAAGCTCTGACATTGAGAGTGCTGAAAAGACACAGGATATCGACCTGAAATGCAGTCGTATACTGGTTCTTAGCAATGCAACCCAGTTCCCTAACTGACACACTTAATGTAACAGTTCATCCACTGACCACCAGGACAAGTGAGATTTTTGTTTGTTTGCTTCTTGCTTGCTTGTTTGGTCTTAAGACAAAGCAATCAAAATCTCCTGTATTAAATTAGTCCTTTCTATTACCCTTCCAGCCTTGGCAGAAACGATACAGCATGTTATATTTTAGATAGAAAATGTCCCCCAAATTCTCATGTTTTCAGAAGATGATTGGATCATGGGGGTGCTATATCATCAGTGGATTCACTCCTGAGTTCAGGGGGTTCACTGATGAGTTCAGTGTCTAAATGTTCTTTTAGGGGATGGGGCTTGGTTGTAGGTGGGTCACGGTGGCTGTGATCTGAAAGGTGTGTCTTGTCCCCAACTCCTCTCTCCTCTTTCTGCTTGCTGGCTGCCAAAAGTTGAGCTCCTTTTCCTCCATTATGCTGCCTGGCTGTCCTTTTTCTGCCTTGGAGCCAGCAGATCATGGGTTGAAATCATGAGCTAAAATAAACTTCTCCTCCTTCAAGTCGTAAGTGTTGGGTATTTTCCCAGTGACAGGAAAGTGGCTAAGACAAGTGGAATCTTAGGAAAATTCTTTGCTAGCTTATTAGCTGTTTCCATTAGAAATGTGAGAAAACTGTAGATCCACTTTTATTCTTGAGCACATTCTCATAACACCAAACATTAAAAACTAGAATTTTCAGTCTACTGGAAGTCTTGAAAACTCTTTCTCTGGAAATCTCCAAACTGCCCTTTGAAATGGCCAAGGAAGAGGCCAGGTGGCACCCAGAGGAAAACATGTCCCTCCCTCCCCTCACACCTCTGCCACCACCATTGCCCCTTCCCATGTCAGCCACATCAGGGAATCCTTTTTCACCCTCTTCTGATCTTTCTAGAATTTCCAAGTAAGATTTCACTTAAAGATATGGCTAAAAGGCAAGAGTCAAAAACGTGTGATCTAGTCCAACTCATATTTTTAAAATGAGTTACATTATGCCCCAATTCAGTCCCACCTAACCTGTACCAAATGGTAAACAACTAAATATAGAAACCCTGAGAAAGCCCAGCTTCAGCAACACAAACAAACAAACTCCAGTTTCATTTGTGTAGCTGTCACGATTGCTTTTGTGGTGCTGAGATTGAATCCAGAGCGTTGTGCATGCTAAGCAAGTGCTCCACCACCAAGCTGCACCCACCCAGCCCTGTCACCAGGATTCTTTTCTTTTATTTAAAGTGGAAAAAAACAAAACAAAATAAAACAGAATAAGGAGTAGCGACAATACAGTATTTCAAGGAAAAAAGGAGGAGTACAACAGCAATAAAACCTAAGAAATTATTACTTGACTAATTACATACTGACTTCTTTGAAATAGTTGTTCTAATTACAAAGTTAAAACATGTAAAGTAGACATTCAATCAGTGAGACTGTTAACAGTTTTGCTCCACGATCTGACAAAAACAGCAATATGGTCATCCATCTTACACACTCAAATATACATGCAATTACATCAATAGGGTAAAATTAAACACAACAAAACAGAGCAATGTGGATCACAAGAAAGCAATGTAAGACATAAATTTCAAAGCTAGACAATTGGAGATATTCACTCTCTATCATATTGATTCTTGTTTTCTTCCAAATAGTTGTCCAGATTGTCACATATAAGGAATTCACATGAAATAACCTAGTATGGAATTGATCTAAGCAGGACGAGGGGGACATTACAGGTCTTCAAGACCAGACATTGAACTTTGAACGAAAAGTGATAGTTTTGCTGGACTTCACATCATGACATTATGGAATCAGCACTGGGTATTGCAGTGTCTCTTTTTCTTCAAGGTAGTTGTTCATTTCAACATGTGTTATATAGTTGGTTCTCGTAAGCTGTTTTTAAGCTCTACACATGTGTAAGTCTCTACCTGTATATCTGTCATTTCTATATTAGCCGGAAAAACAAAACAAAGCAAGATAAAACAATACCTAGAAAAGCATGAGGCAGAAAAGTCACACAGAACTGCAATACAAGGTGATCTACAATGGTTACCATGGTGTCTCAGCAGTATATAACAACATTAATAAAAACAAAACATTAGAGACATTATAAGACTTCAAAAGCAAGTAATAGTCAAACCAGAGTGGGTATCTTAGTGAATCTTGTCGTCATCAGTGTAGTTGCCTATGCTCTTAGACTTAGTGCTATCCAACACAACAGTTTTAAATAAGATCAGGCAATACAAGGTAGCAATCTAACAAACCAGATTCAAATAAGATCAGCCCTAATAAGACAGTATAAGTTATAAAGGGCTTCAGGTTAAGTTGATAGGAAAATTAGGGGTGATTACCGTAATATGTCCTCTTATTTTTGGGATAGTTGACCATGTCCTCAAGTCTAGCATAAGTAGACAAACTGGAACAGCACACAATCCATCCAAGCAGAGTGGTGAGAATAATGTAAATTTTAAATCTTGTTACCCCATTAACAGTATCCTCTGCCTCCCTTTTTTAGACAATTCCTCCCCTTTCACTCCCATGGGGTGCACTGCTTGTTTTGGGTCTCACTGCCTCCCTATAAAGAGCAGCTCAATGGACACTATCTCCTGATCTACTCTGCTGTGTTTCTCTCTGTTAGTATTTCAAGGCCCTCTACACTAGAGATTATAGCCTATCTTCTCTGCCTCATTTCTGCTATTCTATTTTTCTGCCAATGATAGTCTATTTTTCTCTTCCACTTCACTGTCTGCCTCATTCACGGAGGCCTCTCTGCCACTGTTCCTGAAATGCTCGTATTCTTGTTCTCTCTCCCTAGTATGTCCTTCAGTATTTTTTGTAGGGTTGGACTGGTGGTCACAAATTCTCCTAGCTCCTCTTTGTCATGGAAGCATCTTTTTTCTCCATTAATTTCTAGAGAGAGTTTTGCAGGATACACCAATCTGGGCTGGAGATTGTTCTC
>PVJX010032423.1:0-20434 GCA_004027295.1 Dolichotis patagonum
CCGCTCGGAGCAGGGACTTCCCGCAAAGGGCACAGCGGAGCCACCTCGGGGCCCTGTTCTGGGGGTCCCTCTGGCCGGGGGTGACGACGAGTTCGAATAGGGCTGAGACGCGGCGGGGAGGGAACGGTGGAGTCGGGCTGAGGTTCAGGGACAGGGTACGGGGGCGGGGGCAAGGGAAGAGTGTCCAGTGGGTCGGAAAAGTCTTCACTTGGAGGCAGGACTGGAGGCGCACTGGATCTGGAAGTCGCTTCTTCGGCCTTCGTCCTCGGCTTGAGAGCTGCCAAAACTCCATCCTGAGGGGGTTTAATCCATGGGGGAGCATCATAGATTATGTCTATCCAGATCTGAATATAGACAATTTGGTCGGGATGAGCAGGGGGCCCAAACACATACTCGAGAACAGCCTGTGCAGTCCCCATATCGAAAGAACCCGAAGGGAGCCAGACTCCTTGGGTTCCCAGAGGCCATTCCTGCGTGACAAGAGTTGTTAGTCGGCTTTTATGAACTTTTTCCCCATATCCCTCAGCCCGCTGCCTGAAATTTTTGAAATGGTCAAGCACAAGGCTGAAAGGAGTGTTAAAGGTAGATTCAGTTTGTCCCATAGTTGATGTAGTCTCCGAGCTGTTTCTCCTGCTAGGAAAATCGAGGAACAAAGATAAGGTTAGGCTAAAGAGGCTAATTATTAAGGAAGCTATAAAAATGATCAGTATTGCCCGTGCTCGCTTTGGACTCGTGGTAGAGGTTCCTAGGAGAAAATGTTCAGTTAGATTTGAGAGACCGAAAGGGGAACAACTAGACCACATAGACACAAGGACAGACAGCAAGACAAAGACAAGCTGCAGCAAAATAGCCTTTGCTTAAAAATATAGCCAATTTCAGATTTCTGGAGGATTATGACCAGTTAGCTGATGGAACAGTTTGCTTCCCGAGGCAGAGTCACAAATGGACGGGGTCCGTCCCAAAACCAACTGACTTTGCCTCTGGGAGATCCCCGCTCCCCAATTGAGGGCGTCCCCTCTCAAAGATATAAACTGACCTCGTTCCAAACAAACCCTCCAGGGTACTTACATTTAGATGTTCAGAAATGAGTCTGGGGTCTTGCTTCCATCCCGGACGAGCCCCCAAATGTGATAGCTCGGACACCGGAATAAAATCCAAGGAAGCAAGAAACCAAATTTGGGGAGCAAAGGCTTTTATTTCTAGGCCTAGCGACACAGTCTCCTCAGGATCAACCCAAAGACTGTGCGCCTTACAGCTAAAGGAGATGGCTTTTAAAGCTAAAAACCACAGGAATGTTATCACTGTTGACTCAGCCAGATTGAAGATAGGACATACAGAATTTTGGAATCTTTTTCTAGGTTAAGCATTTTTACAGAACAGTGCATTTTAACACATTTTACGATGGCCCACCGGGTAGGGAAGGACAGCACATTTTAACACAATTTATGATAGCCCACCGGGCAGGGAAGGAGGTTACCAGAAACTGAAACTTAAGTTTATGGTCTTTCGGGAAATGGAAACTTAACCTAGATAGATAGAGGGGCTTGTAAAGCTGATGTCCAGTAAATGAAACAAGTAAGAAACCGAATTTAGGTCACTGTTGGGAAGGGGGGTCGATGCATACAGAACAGAATGGCGGCACTTTGGTTAACATTTTAGGCTACAACAGGAGAAAGATAAACTCCAGGGAAGGAGAAGGACGTGCAGTTGAAGGAGAGGATCTCAGAGATACGGAGACCAGGACAACCAAGATTAACCAGCTGCCCCACTGAATTATCTGAAAGACAGCACGGAGCTAACCCTGGGGAAAGTCAGTTTGAAAGTGCAGTAAGTAGGGCTGAGGTAGGAGGCCAAGGTGAGAAGCCGGGAGAAGAGCGTTAGCGGCAGCATTGAGCGCATCCTGGCCTTGCTGTGGGGCTGTGGCAGGCGCTGACCTCAGGGTGCAGGGCAGGCAGGGCTCCTGCAGAGGCACAGCTCACACCACGCGCCCACTGAGCTGGAGATCCCGATCCACAAGCAGTGCTTTGAAGAAACTGTTCAAACTCAGAATGCCCTCCACGAACAGGCAGGAAAGCATGGGGCCAGTTCTTGCTTGAAGGCTGTTGGGCTGTTTAACCGCATCTGCCATCTTATGGAAACTCACCATGAGAAGGTTCTGAAGAAAGTCTCCAGATATACTCAAGAACAGAATGAGAAGATACCTGCTCCCCAAGGCCTCTTCCTGACGGGCCTCATGAGCGAGAACTTGGAGTCATTGAAATGACCATTCGTGAAGACATGAGTGAGCAGCGGGAGATAAACCATAGCATGAAAGACCCTGCTTCCCTCTGGGAACCTCATCTATGCACTGACCCGTCACAGACTGGCCCCACCTCCTCCCGAGTGTCATTCCTTTGGATCTGCTGCCAGGGCCATGGTGCCATTTAGTCCAAGGGCTAACTTTCCAAAACTGCAGTGTGGTGATCACACCTGCAATCCCAGCACGTGGGAGGCTGAGGCAGGAGGATCACTGCAAATTTAAGGCCAGCCTCAGCTACATGGTGAGTTCAAGACCAGCCTGAACTATATAGCGAGATCTTGTCTCAGAGAACCAAAAGAAGAACTGGCAAGTGCGAGGTCATAAGTTTGACCTCCAGGACCAAAAAGCAGCAGCAGCAGTGAAAGAAGAGGAGGAAGAAGGGGGCACAGAGGGGAGAAGAGACGGAAGAAAAAATAAAGACAGGTAGAAGGGACACAAGCAAAACTATAACTCAAAAAACTGTACTTATACAAAGATAGCAACTAAGTTCTGGACAGGAAGTTGCCTGAGGATCTCAGTATCTGTGCTTGCTGGGTTTGTTACACTTCTCTTCTAGGCTTACCATACCCAAAATCCCTTAAAGACACTGCTGCAGGAGTGACTCCCAGCCTGTTAGATGTCAGATGTTAAGATGTGTTCAGAGTTCCTGTCTCCTAATAATGAAGAATGGATTTGAGGACACAGAGGGTAAGAGTGGGAAAGGTTTATTGAGAGAAAGCTCCTGAGAATCAGGGGGGATCCCCAAAATGAGTTGCCGCCAAGGCTGTCCAAGGAATTTGTTTTTGTTTTGTTTATTTTCTTGAGATGGGGTCTCACTGTATAGTCCAGCTTGGCCTTGAACTTGCAGTGATGCCCCTGCCTCCACCTCCAGCCTTTTCCAAGGATATTTTATAGTTTGGACAGAACATGGGTCAAACTATTATAGACAGCTAAGTTAAGTGGAAATATTGTAGGCAGAGGCACATCTGAAGATTAACGTCACAATGGCTTAGGGATAAATGGAAACTTAGAATTATTGGTGTCACCCTTGAGATTTCCCATTATTTCATTAGGGTTGAGCAATCTTCTCCCCTTAAGACTAAGAATCACTAAGACTAAGACTACTAAGGATGGGCTGGGGATTTAGCTCAGTGGCTTAAGCACCTGCCTGGCAAGTGTGAGGTTGTGAGTTCAATCCCTGGTACCAAAAGAAAAAAAAATACTACTAAGGATAAAAACAAGACTATAGATTATTGACCAAGGTTAATGATGTCACCCATATACCTTTGCTACCACTGGACCAATATTACTTAAGCAACTGTACTTGTAATTTTGACCCACAAGATAGCTTCCACCTGATTTTTCTCTATTATAAAACTTCCTTTGAGAAGTGGGACCTTCCTGTCTCTCAGCAACTATTCCTATTTCCTATTCCTTTTCTCCAATTAAGTTTCTTGCTCTTAAACTCCATTGTTCCTTAAAATTCATTCTTCGGTGGCCCTGAAGCAAGGCCAGCAGATTGCTGTAGCTGCTGGTTTCAAACAGGAGCCTAAAGAGAATTCTTTCTGTGGTCTGTTGGCCATTTCAGAACTTTGGAAATGGAACGGTCAATTCATCAGAAAGAAATAGCAGGTGAGTATGGCGGACTTTAGGGGGCCTGCAGGGGAAAGACCCTGGCACATCGGGACCTGCACGGTATGGTTGACTCGGGGTGCCAGGAGAACAAGGAGCTCCTCCCCTCTCTGGGGGATGGCTGAGAGTGTGGCAGATTTTTGGCAGCCCGAAGGAGAGAGACCCTGGTGCGTCAGAACAAGGAGCTCCTCCCCTCTCTGGGGGGTGGCTGTGATCCTACCGGAGTGTGGGCTGAGAATCAGACATCTCACTTCGTCCTGTCCCCCCATTCCATGTCCCCCCTCTCCCTCCTCCCTGCCTAGCAAGTGGGAGCCAATGAACTACACATCTTGTGAAAAGATTGGCTATGTTATTTAGTATGAGCTCCCCATATGCAAAGATAGGGACAACCATTTGAAAGAAAACAAGAGACAATATGACAGATAGTGAAGATCTAAAAAAAAAAAATTCATTCTTCAACTTCGGGGAACATAAACTGAATTCCAGCTTATCTGACGTCTAGCATTTCCCCTATATGAAAACTACAGCCACCCTATAGGATTACAAGTATAGTTGCTTGGCTACTATTGCTCCAATAGGAAAGCGAGGATGTAGCAAAGCTATATAGCAAGGCATCATCAGCTTTGACTTATCTGCCACTTCTGATATAGAGGAGGCCAAGGAGTGTGGGTCAGGGTGTTCTGGTCACCCGCCTGTGTGATGCCTAGCTGGGCTCCCTGGACCAGGTGGCGCTAATTACCATACAATCTCAGGCTGCTGTCTATCTCCAGGGAGGGCTGCAGGCCTGGCTCTGTAATTCGCCTCAAGCCCCAGTTTTGATGCGTCTCATCCTCTGCGCTGACTGACTGCCTATTAATTTCTATCTAATGTAGCTGTCTAAAAGGAGACTGTAAATCCACAAATTTGCTTAGTTGGTAAGTTCAAGGACAGGAACTTGAGTGTATTGTAAAGAGACTGGAAAGTTTCAAAGAATGTTCATAGGCAAAACATCTTAGATCACCCAATTTAAAAAATTACAAAAGCCAAGGCCCTACCTTTCACGCCCTGTGAGGGCAGCCATTATCTTTAGCCCTGGGGCGGAATTTCATCTGTAAACAAAGGCCAAACTTTGTCTAAATTCACAAATTCCAGATTTTCACTCCCAAAACTCATAAATACTCCCAGCTCCCCAGTAGCTTGCCTCTCTCTTGAGAGCCTGAGAGGGCCAGCATTCTATTCTTTTGTTTGTTTGTTTGTTTGTTTGTTTGTTTTTCTGAGACAGAAACTCACTATACAGTTCAGGCTGGCCTTGAATTTGTGCAATCCTCCTGCCTCAGCCTCCTAAGTACTGAGATTACACAGTAATTCTTTTCAGTATGCACTTAAATCCTGCTGAATTTACCTCTATGCCTCTCACTCATACCTCTGATTGAAAATTCCTGCTCTGTGATGGAAGGCCTTGATCCTGCAGCCTGCCTGAGGCTGGGTCAAGGTTCCCATCTCTTCTTTGGGGGATCCCTTGGGCCCTGTTGGGAGGAAACCTTGGCCTCAAAACAGTGGGACAGAAGACTTTCTGTTTGAGACTAGGTAACCTAAACTGGTCTCAAACACGCAGCAATCCTCCTGCCTCAGCTTTCACAGGGCTGGCATTAGAAATGTGCGCCACCAAGTGCAAGGTTGTGAGTTCGATCCCTGGTACCACAAAAAAAAAAAAAAAAAAAAAGTGAAGAAATGTGCGCCACTCCATTTATCACCAGAGTTTTGTGCGGGGAGATAGAATCCCTCTCCCCAAGGGGTTCTATCATCCTGAACTGACTGGCGGAATTCAGCTGTGGGAGACTTGGAGACAGTGCCGATAAGAAATCAGCCAGGCTGGGAACTCTGTAAAACTGACCCTTAATCAGCTAGAAGTTTGCCAGAGACAGAGGCAGCTGAAAAAAGCCCTCCAGGGCTCAGAACAGCCCCAAGAGGGGCCTCCAAGACTCTCCCTGCAGAGAGGCTTGGATTGAATTTGATTCGTGGAGAAAGTTATGCCCCAGGTCATTGTTAAAAAAATTGCCTAGGGCCAGGGGTTTAGCTCAGTGGTATAAGTAAGTGCCTGCCTGGCATGCGTGAGGTTGTGAGTTCGATCCCTAGTACCAAAAAACCCACAATCTCCCAGGGACCAGGGGTATAACTTAGTGGTGCAGTGACTGCCTGGCAAGGTCCTGTGTGTACCCAACACACACACACATACACATACACACAGCTTAAAAAAGGAAAAAACTAGCACCCAATCAGGCAGCAATGCAGGGGAGGGGAAGAACTGAGCAGGATACAAAAGACCTGGGAGAGAGGAGTCTTCCTAGGACTAAGGTTACAGTGGGGCGGACAGCAGCCCCAGGCTAGGCCTTCCTGGGGTGGCTTGGAGCCTAGGCACCCAGAAGAGAAAAACTCATGGAAATCGGTCAGGTTGTACATAGATAAACAAGGAAACGACACCAGGACATCAAGAACGTGAAGCTCTGTACATGGGGCAGGCAGGGGTGGCCAATGCTGCAGTAAATAAATTAAAAAAAAAATATATATATATATATCAGATATCTAGACAGGTAGATAGATTGGTTGATTTTGGTAGGCTCGCTCTATATATAATGTTTATTTGGTTTTTTTGATCAAGATCTTACTGTATACCCCAATCTGGCCCCAAACTCACAGTGATCTTCCTGTTTCAGCTTCCTGAGTGCTGGGATTACGGACATATGCCACCACACCTGGCCACTGACATATACTGTAACGGACACAGTGATTATATGATTACATGTACGTGCTTTTTTTCATTGAAATTTTTGTTAGCTCATGCTTGTAGCACATTCATTGGGAGGAGTTGGTACACGTGCGCAGCACACCTGAGTTCTGTTCACTGCCCTTTGCTCTTATGTATGCTCATGGGTGCAGGGTAGCACTGCAATCTATGTACACAGCATACACTGACAGATTATTATAACTAAATTATTTAGAAATATTGTAGGTAAGGCCGGGCATGGTGGTACACACCTGTAATCCCAGCACTCGGAAGGCAGAGGCAGGGCCCTGTGAGTTCAAGGCCAGCCTGGGCTACATAGAGAGACGCTGTCTCAAAAAACCAAAGAGTAAAATAAAATAAAATAAATAAAAATAAAATAAATAAATAAATAAATAAAAATAAAATAAATAAAATAAAATAATAAAATAAAAAAATAGAAATATTGTAGGCAGTCAGACCCTACAATATTTGAGGCCTTGGAAGGTCGGAGTGGAAGACAGCCCTGGTTGGAGGAGCATTCGCTGAAGGCCGGGCTTCAGAAAAGAGCTACTCACCATCTGCTTGCCCTGGGGGTGAACAGCAGTGATAGACATTCTAAGGAGGCATCAATCACCGTAGGGCAGAGGGCCAGACAGACCTCCTTAATCCTGCCCTTCCAGCAAAGTCCTTGTCCACCCTCTGTGCCCTTGCTATGTGTCTTGCTCCCCCATTCGATCCCCATTTAATCAATATTACCCAAGCGACTCTATTTGTAATCTTACTGGTTCCCCGGAGTTTTATCCCACCTCACACCCAGCCTGTGATTTTCCGTTGGATCAATATTACCTAAGCGACTCTGCTTGGGATTTTATGACTGCTCTAGTTCTGTCCCCTTGAACCCAACTCATCTCGGGACTTTGTTCAATAAAACACCCTTGAGAAGTAGGGTTGGTGGGCCACCCACTTTCCAGGTCCCCCTCTGTTCCTCTTAGACAGAAGCTTTCTTTCTCTAGGTAAATTCTTCCTACTCTTAACCTCTGTCATTCCTAGAATTCATTCTTTGATTTTAGAGACCACGAACTGGGCATTTCAGACAGAGAGCAGGCTGGGAGTTACATTTCCCTTATATTATTGGAAGTCCTGTATCCTACGCCCTTTATCAAGATCAGGGTCACTGACACATCTCTCACCTTAAGTATTTGTCATTTCTTCCTGCTGGGGACGTGCAAAGTCCTCTGTGTTCCTTCTCAGCCCATCGTCCTGGACCTTAATTTCCCCCCAAAACTACCAGACACTGTGGTCAGGTGAGTTTGGCTTTCTGTGCCTGGGTCAGTTCATGAATGCCAGGTCCTCCAGTCCATGCATTCTACAACTGCAAATAGCAGCACTTTCTCCCCTTCTGGGGCCAAATAGTGTGTGGGGATGATATATCCATTCAGCAGGAACGGCACCCTTGTTTCATTTTTCAGCCTCTGTTCATTCTTTTGATGTTGTTTGTTTTGAGACAGGGTCTTGCTATGTAGTTCAGGCCGGTCTCGAATTTGCAGCAATCCTCCTGCCTCAGCCTCCCGAGTGTGGGAGTTACAGGTGTGCACACCACACCCAGGGGGAATTCACCCATTTTTCAGTTAGATTTTTTTTCTGTTAAGTTGAACTCCATGTGTGTGTGTGTGTGTGTGTGTGTGTGTGTTTTACTGGAGATATTTTTTCAACAATTAAGAAAGGTTTTGGTTTTGGTTTTTTTGAGGAAATGTCTCACTAGGTAGCCCAAGCTGGCCTGTAATCCCACTGACCCTCCTGCCTCAAGCCTCCCTGGTGCTGGGATTACAGGCACGTGCCAAAATGCCCTGCTGGAAGAAAGTTTAATTAATAATTCATAAATAAGAGAGACAACAAAAACTAACTTCTAATGATGTCAAAATCATAGAAAATTTGAGCCTGATGACAATTTAGAAGCATTTTAATTCACCAGTAAACACAATACAAAATGAAAACGAAAGGAGAAAAACTTTGTGATCTCATCTGACTCATAGAAATACTACCCGTAGGGCTGGGGATTTAGCTCAGTGGCTTAAGTGCTCGCTTGGTAAGCACAAGGTCATGAGTTCAATCCCCAGTACAAAAAAAAAAAGAAATACTACCCGTGAAACTCTCACTCTCCTTTTAACAGCACCTACAGGGTTAGGTCACCTTGAGGGACTTAGTTTCTCTTCTTGTTAGTGTGTGAGGACAAACGGTTGGAGTCCAGAAGTCAGCATCTGACTTTGAGGCACCCTTCTGCCTCAGCCTCCTGGAGCTGGGGCTTGAGCCCAGGGAGTCGCACATGCTATGCAGGTGTTCCAGAGCCAGGCCTTTTAATTGATGGATGTTTTTAGTCTTTGTGGTACTGGGGCGTAAACCCTGGGGCATTCTACCACTGAGCTACTTCTCCACTCCTTTTATTTATTTATTTTTATTTTTAAATATTTATTTATTTATTTATTTATTTAGAGACAGGGCCTCTCTGTATAGTTCAGGTTGTCCTTGAGTTCACTAGATAGTCCAGGCTGGTCTTGAACTCTCAGTGATTCTCCTGCCTCAGCCTCCCAAATGCTGAGATTACAGGTGTGTACCACAATGTCTGGTTTATTTTTTATTTCTTGAGACAGGATCTCATCGTGTAGCCCAGGTTGGCCGTTCACATGGGTTACCACACCCAGCCAGTCTTTGCACCTGTTCCCTGTGTTTTGGGGGACATTTTCAGACAATGTTCCCCAGATTAGTGCCCTAAGCATTTCTCCTGTATTGTTTCTAGTGCTTTTAGAATTGTGGGTGTTGAGCTAGGGATACAGCTCAGCAGCGTAAGCGCCTGCCTGGCAAGTGCAAGGGCCTGAGTTCGATCCCCAGTACAAAAAAAAAAAATTGTGGGTCTTTTTTTTTTCTTTGTCTTTTTGAGACCGGGTCTCACTATGCAGTTCAGGCTGGCCTTGAGCTCACTTTGTAGCCCAGGCTGGTCTCAAACTCACAACGATCCTGGTGCCTCAGCCTCCCGAGTGCTGGCATTACAAGGGTGTGCCACCACGCCTGGCTAGAGTTGTGGGTCTGACCCATTCTGAGTTCATTTCTGTGTATGCAAGAGCTGTCTGGATCCCTTCTCATGCATACCCTGCTTTGTCAGCACCACTGAGCAAAGAGATTTCCACTGTCTGTCCTGCTGCTGTTGTTGAGACTTGGTTGGCTATGAACAGTGAATCTGTTTCTGGGTCTTCCAGCTGGCCATAGTGGTGCATGGCTATAATCCCAGCATTCAGGAGGCTGAGGCAGAAAGATGACCTCAGGTTCAAGGCCTGTAGCCTGAGCTACAGCGTTGGCCTGGAATACGTAGCAAGACCCTGCCTCAGCCTCCTGTGTAGCTGGGACTAAAGGCACACATCACCACATCTGATTTCTTTTTTAATCTATCTTTCTTTCTTTTCTTTAACTTCGTGGTGTTGGGGATTGAACTCAAGGCCTTGACACTGAGTTACATCCTCAACCCTTTTTTGTTTTGAGATAGTCTTACTAAGTTGCCCAGGCTGTGTTCAAACTTGCTATCCTCCTGCCTCAGCCTCCCAAAATGCTGAAATGACAGCACCATACTTGGCTTTCCTTTCTTCTTTTATATTTAGATATTATTCTCCTTTCTTTTTTAAACAAGCATCCACTTGCCCCACCACAATTCATTGAAAAGACTACTGTTTCACCATTGAGTTCATCTGGCATGCAAGCAGAATTTAGAGACAAATCCAGTTTTTCCTCCGAGCCTTGAACAGCTCCTCCTTGAAATCTTCCTCCCTATAACTGCTGACCTCTGCTCTGACACTGATAAGGTGGACAGTCCTGCTCCTGTAAAACCAGCCCTGTGGCATCCTGGAACCTGCTTTCCTTCAGGAGATACAGATAAGCGTGACAACTGTGTTCCTATAAAGAGTTCTGCAACATCCTGGAATTCCTGAGGTCTGTGTTCCTTCAAGGCTGAGTTGTAAACCTGTCACTGACGCAGTGACTGCCTATGCCTCGCTTCCGTAATGTTGCTTGCGCCCCACCTTCCAGTTTCATTCCAGCCCCCACCAACCAAATGTCTAAAATGGTAGCTTCTTCCTTTGTTCAGTGCTCAGCCTTTTGGGTGCTGAACCCATGTGCACCTGAATGAACTGATTCTCCTTATTCACTTCGGTCTCTCTGACCTTGAAGTCTGTTTTGTTTTGTTTTTGGTACTGGGGATCGAATTCATGACCTCGCACTTGCCAGGCACGCGCTTAAGCCACTGAGCTAAATCCCCAGCCCAACTTTGAAGTCTGTAAAAGCATCTTTGCCAAAAATCAGCTGACTCTGGTTCCAGGCTCTCATTTCTGTGATGTAGATTTTTGTGTCTATCCTTTTGTCCATATTACAGTCTTTGCCACCCCCCACCTTGTATTTTTAAAAAATTTTTTTTTATTTTAAAAGGGAGTAAAATCAAACACAACAAAACAGAACAGAATGGGACACAAGAAAGCTTAAATAAACTTCAAAGCTAGACAACCAGAAATCTTCACTATCTGTCACATGGTCTCTTGTTTTCTTCCAAATGGCTGTCCTCATCTCTGCACATGGGGAGCTCATACTAAATAACATAGCCAATCTCTTTACAAGATGTGCAGTTCACTGGCTCCCACTTGCTAGGCAGGGGGGAGGCGGAGGGGGGACACTGGACGGGGGACAGGGCGACATGAGATGTCCTCTTCTCAGCCCACACGCAGGTAGGCTCACAGTCATCCCCCAGAGACGAGAAGTGTTCCTTGTTCTCCCAGCACCCCAAGTCAACCACACAATGCAGGTCCCGATGCGCCAGGGTCTCTCCTTCAGGCTGCCGAAAGTCTGCCACACTCTCAGCTGACCCCAGAGAGAGGGGGAGTTCCTTGTTCTCCCAGCATCCTGATGTGCCAGGGTCTCTCTCCTTCAGGCTGCCGAAAGTCTGCCACACTCTCAGCTGCCACCCAAGAGAGGGGAGGAGCTCCTTGTTCTCCTGGCACCCCAAGTCAACCTTACTGTGCAGGTCCCAACGTGCCAGAGTTTGTATTTTTTTTTTTATTCAGCTTTTTGAGACAAGGTCTCACTACATAGTTCAGGCTGCCCTTGAACTCTTAGGGATCCTCCTGCCTCAGCCTCCTGAGTGCTGGGATTATGCACCACCATGCCCAGCCTTGCATTGTTACAGTCTTCAAGTCCATAGCTTCTACTGTAAATGTAGAAATCATGTAGTGTGAGTCTTTCAACTTTTTTTTTCAAAACTGTTTTGGATATTGTAGTTGTTTTGTATTTGCAGCAATATTTTGGAGTATTCTTTTTTTTTTTTTTGTGCCAGGAATCAAAACCAGGGCCTCATGCTTGCCAGCTAGGCACTGTGTCACTGAGCTACATCCCCAGCCTATAAAAATATTTTGGTACTGGCCATCATGGTACACATCTGTAATCCCAGCATTTGGGAGGCTGAGGCAGGAGGATCACTGCAAGTGATTTCAAGGCCAGCCTGAACTGCATAGAAAGACCCATCTTGAAAAGATGAAAAAAAAAAAAAAAAGAAAAATTAGATCCAGCTTATTGATCTCTCTGAGAAATCCTGCTAAAATTTTTATTGGGATTGCATTAAACCTATTGATCCAGCTGAGGAAAGCTGGCCACATAAAACATAAAATTTTTTTCAATGCACAAATATTTGTCTCTAGTTTCCTTCTTCAGCATACCAATCAATAATGTTTTGTTAGATTTATACCAAGTAACTCATGATTTTGTGTTATTGTAAGTAATACTATTTTTAATTTGTATTTTAATTGTTCATTGCTAATAGATAGAAATATTGTTGATTTCTTATGCTGATTTTGTATCCTGTAATCTTTCTAAAGTCATTTATTAGTTTAAATAGGCTTTTTATATAGCCATTGTGATTTCCTACATAGACAGTTATATATTCTGCTAGTAAAGAGTCTTTTCTTCGTTTCCCATCTGTCATCAATCCTACTGCCTCAGCCTCTTGACTTACTATGCTCCTAGGACCTCAAGGAAATGTAGCACAGTGAGAGTGGGTGCCCTTGATTGCTCCTGAATTTAGAATAAAAGCATTCAGTCTTCTGCCAAAAATATGGCAGTAGATGTAAGATTTGTTTGTTTTTGTTTTTTGACACTATGTAGTGAGGCTGGCTTTGAACTCACAATGGAGCCCAGGCTGGCCTTGAACTCCTGGCAATCCTCCTGCCTCAGCCTCCTAGGTGCTAGGATTACAGGTGTGTGCCACCATGCTCAGCTATAGATGTAAGATTTATATGGCTGTCTTTCATTGAGTTAAGAGAATTGTCTTTAATCTTTAGTTTCTTGAGAGGTTTTATCATGGATAAGTGTTGACTTTTTTCTAGACACTTAATTTGTCTTTTTTTTTAAGCACTGCAAATTGTTGTTGTTGTTTAAAGGGGATAAAACAAGACAATAATAAAATGGAACAAAACAAAACAATGAAAACAATATTGGATTTCTTTTTTTGGGGGGGGATACTAGGGATTGAACTCACAGCCTTGCATTAGACAGGCAGGTGCTTATGCCGCTGAGCTAAATCCCCAGCACAATATTGGATTTCAAAAATAAAATGGAAGGAAATTCCCCATAGCTGTTATATTGCATATTGTTATCCTCTAAAGAGATACTCAGACTACAGGCTTTAGGCTGCAAAGTCAATCAAACAATTTAAGCCTTAAGTTGTTTCTTTTTTTTTTTTAACCCCACTTACTATCATCTCAGCCTGTGTTCAAATCAACCAGTTGCTTACAGAGGAATGGGGCAGGGGGTGAAGAAGCAGGCATACTTCTTGTCTCCTGGCTCACGGAAGGGCACAGCTTGGCTTCTTGGTTTTCCTTCTGGCCCATGACTCTGTTTTTTGTTTTGTTTTGTTTTGGAGACAGAGTCTCACTATATCTAATTTTCTTTCATATTCCATCTTTTTTTTAAACAGGGTCTCACTATGTAGTGCAGGCTGGCCTTGAGCTCATTATGTAGTCCAGGATGGCCTTGAAATGGTTGCAACCCTCCTGCCTCAGCCTCCTGAGTGCTGGGATTACAGGTATGTCCCACCATGCCTGACTCCTCATATTCTATCTTTTAAACTTTCTCTGCAGAATTCTTGGTAATTTCTATAGCTTTGCTTTTTTTTTTTTTAACCAGGGATTGAATTCACAATCTCATGCTTGCCAGGCAGGTGCTTATGCCACTGAGCTAAATTCCTGACCCCAACTTTGCATTTCAGTTTCCTTTTCTCTCCTCTACTTTGTCTATTCTGATTTTTGACTTGTCTTTTGGGGTAGTTCCATTTCTCATGGTTTTATCTGGCTCATCTTTAAATATATATAGCTGACTTTATTAGTTTCTGAGTTTTTTTTTCCTTTGAGACATGGTGTTTTCAGGCAGTCCAAGCTGAGCCTGCCTCAGCCACCTGAGTACTGGAATTACAGGTGTGTGCCACCATGCCTGGCTTAGTAGTTTCTTATTCTGTTTCTGTTCTCTTTTCTTTTCTTTTTCAGGTTCTTCTAGTCTCAAACAAAGAATTGAACAAAATGACCAAAAGCAGTGGCAAAGTTTATCTGAAGTAAAGCTGAAGAGTGAGGGAGAAACTAGCTCTGCAGAGAGAGGAGAGGGGTGAGTAGGAGAGGAGAAGAGGAGAAGAAAGTGCACCCTGGAGGACGCAGGGTGGGCTGTTGTGAGGAAAGCCAGGATAGCCATTGTTCCCTTTCTTTTGTATTTTCAGTGCCGTTTTTTCACTTCTGGCACATTTGAGTACTACTTTTGTGTCCTGCCTTATCATTCAATCTATGTGGTATTTATGGGTCTTGTCTTATCTCTTGTTGTTTCTGTTAACTCATGTTCTTTTGTGGTTTGCTTCTCAGTGGATTATTGACTTTTTTTATTATTATTATTCTGAGCTCATGCTCTTTGGAATTCTTTGTGGGAATTTTTTGAACTTGTGTTTAAAATACATTTTTCCAAGAATTTTTGTTTCTTCCAGGTGTCTTAGGGACACTTTCAACTTCAAACCACTTTTTAAAAAAGTGTTGTTTTTTGTTTTGTTTTTTGAAACACTGTCTTTCTATGTAGCCAGGCTGGCCATCAACTCTCAGCAATCCTCCTGCCTCAGCCTCCCAGGTACTAGGATTACAGCCTCCTAAGATTTTTGGATATGTGTTCTTAGGGTTTTCCAATCATGCAACAAATATGATTTTGGGCTTGCTTGTGCCTGAATGCTGACTTGTGCTGGGAATTTTGCTGGAATCTCCCCTTCCACCCCATGTTCTACTCCAACCAGAGCTACGTAGATATGGGGAAGTTTTCAGGGGCTGAGCTGGGTTTTTACTGGTTTTCCCCTAAGGACACTGACTTCTATAAAATAAATATTGTACATTCATAGTACAGAACACAAACCTTCCTTCTGGGGACATGGCTGGGTGTGTGACATATCCGGATCACTTCTGATTCCATTACCTCTTCGTTATTCCTAGAGCACTGACTTATGAAAAATCTCGTGGTGAGGGTCAGATCTTGGGTGCTTTCTCCTCTTTCCTTTGGTTTTCCTAAGCACAGAGCCGTGAGTGTTATTTAGGAACTGATCTCAGGGAGCAAGAGGGAGGATTAAAAAAAAGAGAGAGAGACCAAGAGATGGAGAGAAGCAAAGACAGAAAGAAGCCAGCACCAGCCTCCTCAGCAAAGCAAGGCCTCTGATGGGTCTAGATTTGCACAGGATTTCTGAGGCGATTTACAGGACTTGAGGGAAGAGTCATTCTGTCCTTGTGTCCTGCTTTGCTCAAGAACAGCCCCACAGACACTGCACCCCTGAGAAGCCAAGAAATGTCCAAGAGTTGCCAACCTTGAGGGTCAGAGAGACTCGACAGTAGCACAGCTCACAAGTTCCTGAGGGAAGACGCCTGTTGCATGGGGCAGGGCGGCACCAGCACAAAACTACTCATCTCCATGATGGCCGGAGTCTGAGTTGGGACCAAAAGGACTAAAGATGCCCGGGAGGGGCTGATACCCTGCCATTGGCAGCCCAGGCCCCTGGAGCCTGGGCTCCGAAACTCACCCTGATGCCAACTTGCCTGGCTGCTCTTCCGGCTTCTGATGGGGTCCCATGTAACAGCGTCACCGTGGTTCATATCTGGAGCGACCCCAAAGGCTACATGGTACACACTGGGTCTGCAGCCTGGTACTATTAGAGAGATCTCAGGTCACTGGGGCAATGCCTTTGAAGAGAATTATGCAACCCCAGGTCCTTCTTCTTCCTCTAAATTCTGCTCCAACATACATCCAACACACAGACCATGCGGTGCTACTCCCTAGAGGCCCAAAGCCAGCAGCCAGTGACTAGGGACAGAGCCTTCCATGGCAAACCCTTCTACTACATAAGGTGATCACTTCAGGTGCTTTGCTATAGTAAGCTGACACAGACAAATACATTTTGATGTTTTATTTATTTATTTATTTCATTCTGTTTGTTTGCTTGCTTTTTGGGATAGGGTCTTGCTCGGTAGTTCAAACTGGCCTTGAGCTCACTGTGCAATCTAGGCTTGCCTCAACCTGGCAGCAATCCTCCTGCCTCAGCCTCCCAAGTGCTGGGATCACAGGTATGTGCTACCATACCTGGCCTTGCTTTAGGCTCCCAAATCCTAGGATTACAGGTAGGCACCACCATGACATTTTACTTAGCATTTTTAGGGAGCAGTTTCTTTATTCGAGTAGTCTGCCTACTATCAAGCACATGGAAACAGTGATCGCTATTTTCAAAATGGTTCTCCATAGACTTTAGTCATCCTTCCAGGTTTTGCTAAGTGTTGAAATCAAGCATCTTTCTCCCAGCATGCATCTTGTGCCCTATGTTGAAAGACAGTTCAGTTGATCCCAATAATATCAGTAGCTACAAGCTTCAGAACACCTGCTGTGCGTCAGGAACTTGCTACTGCTACGTGCTTACAGGCATGGTGACAAAACTGTGGCCTATAGAGGTCACCTGAGGCCACAGAGAATTTGTATTAGAGCCAGGATTTGTTCTAAAGGTTACTACTGTCATCCCCACGTCTCACTTTGGAAATGCCTCATGTCCCCTCCCATATCACTCCTGCAGACAGGTCACTGTCCTGGGAGGCTGAGGCAGGAGGATTGCTGAGAGTTCATGGCCAACCCGTGCTACATAGAAAGACAGTGTTTCAGAAAATAAAACATTTTTTTTAAAAAGTGGTTTGAAGTTGAAAGTGTCCTCCTCGAGGAAAAGGTGAAGTCTTCTAGGTGAGTCTTGACAGTGAGATTACGAATACTTTTACATTTTCTCCCTGTTTACCTAACTTAGTTTTTTGTTTGTTTTTTATCAGTACCAGGGATCGAACTCAGGACCACGAGCTTGCAAGGCAGGTGCTTATGCCACTGAGCTAAATCCCCAGCCCCCTAGGTGAGTCTTGTGTCAGAAACATCTCGGGCTAATTCCTAGGTCCCTCCCTGCAGGCCATTGGCCCAGGCCCTCACCGCCACTGCCTGTTTGCAAGGTCAGGGCTCAGAAGCCAGCTGTGGGTCGCCTGGGTGTTTTCTGGCTCAGACAGCCCAGTGTAAACACTCGGGCACACCCAGTGGGCTGCCGGCACAGGGGGGCTCTTACCTGTCTCCCCTGCCCATTCCTCTGTGGCAAGATGATTTCCAAGATGGCCTGCAATGTCACCCAGTCCCTGTTCTCTTCCTATAAGGAGCTCGGACACTTTTCCTGGGAGAGTCTGTATCCTTGGATTTGACTTTCCTGATTTGATCAGGCTGGAGACTGCTATGACAATGGCATAATGGGACCTTTGGTCACAAAGGTAACTTGTCTTCTGGCTGCTTCTCTCTGAGACGATTATTCTTGGGCTCCAGTGGCCATGCCAGGAGAGAGCCCAGGCTACTTACGGAAAGCAGCAGAGGCATTGTTGCCTTGCCCAGGGCCAGATGCCAAGGCTGACTCAGGACTGACTGTCACCCTGTGCTTCTGCAGGCCACCACAGGAGAGATCCCAAAGACAGCCACGAGAGGGACTAGTACACTGTTGTTTCAGGAAGTTTGGGGGTGTTTTGCTCCCCAGCAGCAACACTTGAGACACCCATCCTGCACTTGGAGTGGCTTTGGGTTCCTGCGTTTCCCGGCTCCTGCTCCGCAGTCCTTATATCCTTTTGCCCACATAGCCACCACTGCCACCTCTTCGGGGGCTCAAGGTGGAGTGAGGCCCACTCAGCCTGCAAAAGGGAATGGGGCACTTGGGAAGAGGACTCAGAGCACCATCCAGAGGGAAGTGGACTCGGAAGGGGACTCAGCTTTGGTCCCAGGGAGACATGGGATGGCAGAGGAGGATCAGGGACTCCTGCCACTGTTCGGGGTGGCATTGGTTGAACACTCAATGGTCATGATGTTGCAGGCAGCTGAGTTAGTTAGAAATATTATCAGCAATGAGACAGGACTAGGTCCTCAAAGGAGCCAGTGCAAAAGCCGAGATATCTTGCAGCTGTGGGGGAGACAGACACCTCCTGCTGGGGGCCAGGCCTCAAGACCAAAGGTCAAACAAATGCATCCACATCCTAAGGACTGATATCCTAAATGGTTCCCTATCACCCTGAGGAAGCCAGGAGCCACCATCCCATCCCCCTAGGGAAGAGTCACACTGCTCCTTAAGAATGCCCACTTTCTATGTGACTCCCTTCCCCATTTGTCCCTAATGTAATCAATTTTACCTGAACTGTTAATCTTATTGGCTAACTATAGTTATGTCTCACCTTATGGCCATCTGCCTTTTGAGTTCCCAGTCTTCCCCTACCTTGAACCCAGGGTTTTACTCTATAAAAGTCCCTGGAAAAGACAGAGTCCTGGGCAACCCTCTTGGGACTCCCTTCTGTCTCTCTCAGACAGAAGCTTCCTTTTTCTCAGTAAGTATATTCTACTCTCCACCTCTGTTGTTCCTAAAATTCATTCTTCAATTTTAGAGAACACGAGCTCGGACATAGTAGGTTGGGAGGTTCATTCCCCTGTATCAATGATCTCCTGATCCCCAGCTGCCCTGTCCCACGGGGCTTAGCCCCTTTGCAGCCCAGGTGAGAACACAGGCTCACAGGAAATCAATCAATCATTTCCCCAGGGTCATAGGGGCAATCACCTGAGCTGGCCTGGCCTGCCACTGATGCTACCACCTCAAAGACCTGCTGCGCTCAGAGACCTGATAAAAAAAATCCCTGAAAACATAGCTGATTCCTTCTATAAAACACCAAAATCATAAGGCCCTTAAACAGGGTGGGTGGTATGTGTTTGTAATCCCAGCAACCTAGGTGTTTGAGGCAGAAAGATTGCAAATTTGAGCCCAGGTGAGGCACTTTAGCAATTTAGTAAGATACTGTCTCAAAATAAAAAAAAAAAAAAATTGGGGGAGGGCGAGGGGATAGGGTCTCACTATGAAGTTCAGACTGGCCTTGAACTCCTGGCAATCCTCCTGCCTCAGCCTCTTGAGTGCTGGGAGAACAGACATAGGCTACCACAGCTGACCCTCCCCCCCAAAATTTGCCAA
The DNA here is from genome assembly GCA_004027295.1 of Dolichotis patagonum. NCBI lineage: Eukaryota > Metazoa > Chordata > Mammalia > Rodentia > Caviidae > Dolichotis > Dolichotis patagonum. The sequence goes on from PVJX010032423.1 coordinate 19,252, forward strand.
TACAACAAAATAAAACTACCACAGCCTGAGGCTAAATAGGAGGTCTGGAGGGCCTGGCCTTGAGGCTGTGGGGCAAGGCCAGGTCTCAGAACTAGATGCCTCCCGCACCACTGGTCCGGAGAGCTGCCCGTGCAGCAGACTGGCGGGACTGTTTTTCTCTTCAGCTCTGTCAGGGATCCAAGTATCAGGCACCCGCCTCCACACCCCTGTCCTCACCAAGGAGCCTCTTTTCACCCTGCTTGGCTTTGCGTGAGGCCTAGCTCCTTTATCTCTGCTTTGTTCTGTGTGGGCTTCCTAGCCCGCTGTGGCTGTTGGCTGCCCCTGAACCTTTGGTATCTCTGTCTCCTCTCACCTCCCTGCTGGGCTTCAAAGGCTGCACTCAGCAGCCACCAGCCCGGGCTGTGTCACTCTACAATCCTGGGGCCTTCTCCATCCTTGGCTGTCATCAGGCTGGCTGGGTGTCACTCGTCACTTGTCTAGGGACATATGACATAGGGGAGGTGGTTGTGAAGCAGCAAAGCCACTGTTCTCTTCTAAAATCAGGTGATGTAGCCAGTCCCTGTGTCAGCTCAAAAAATGAAAAAAGGGGGCTGGGGATTTAGCTTAGTGGCTTAAGCGCCTGTCTTGCAAGTGCTCAGTCATAAGTTCAAACCCCAGTACCAAAAAAAAAAAAAAAAAGAAAGAAAAAGGGCTGGGGAAGTAGCTCAGTGCAAAGCCCTGGATTCAATACCCAAGACTGAAGAAAAATAAAAAGTAAATGCAACATGGGCTTCTCACTTGGCCATTGCCTGTTGGTTTATTTGCCAAGTAGATTACAATAGGCAACCTCTACATTTTCTTTTTCTTTTTTTTTAAAGAGGCTAACAAAACAGATCATAAGATAACAACATAAGAGACACAGATTTCTTTTTTTTTTTTCTTCATGTTTTTTTTTTATTTGAAATAGAATAAAACAAAAGGGGGCAGTACAGAGCAGATCAGAAGAGGACAACATAGGCAACACAGTACTTTACATTAAGTCAACTGGACATCAACAGTATCTAATGCCATATCTCTTACTCTGCTATAGTTGAGCATAGTTTCAATTACAATAATATCAAACATAACACAATAGTATAAAGGCATGCATACAGTGAAAGAATTCCAGGGCTTTCTGAACCGAATAACAGAGAATGATCAATGG
>PVJX010032424.1:0-20434 GCA_004027295.1 Dolichotis patagonum
GGGTTGGGGGCTGGGAGTGTTTTCTTATTTCTCCCTTTCGTCATGTTTTTGGTTCCTTCCATACAAGTGTACAGTTTAATGCCCAGACCCTTTTCTTGTTGGTTAAGGCTCCTCTAGAGGGCGCAGGCTAGGAGCTTTAGCCCTCTTCAATAGGTTATCAGAGATTAGAGTTCACCCAGGGGCAGTGTGCACTAGCTCCTCCCTTCTGGGCCAGTCAACCTTTGCAGGCCTTCACTGCGTCAGTGTGCACTGATCTCAGGGAAGTAACTGGGTCCCAGCCAGGGGCGTGGCCTATTTCAAGCAGATTCCACCAATCCACTCGGGGAGGGGAGTAACCAGCTGAAGCCACTTCCTTATGGAGTTAGGGCTGTCCTGCCCAAATCCAACATGTCGTCCAGTCAGCTTCCCCTTTCCCGTGGAAGGGTCTTATTCTCATCACTCACCGTGTCCCCGAGAACTGCTGGACTGCCTGACCTCCGACTTCAGCACGGCTGCGGTGGGAATTCACGGTGCCTCTGGGTGGGTCGTGTGCAGTGCCGGTCCCGGCCAGCTGCACGCTGGGCTGTTCAGCTCCGGGCTCCAGCGGCTCAAGCCAGTCGCTTTGGCTTGGATCGCTTGTTCAGGTCGGGCGGAATTCAGGCGTCTCGAGCCAGGTGCCGTGCTCTCCGATCTTATCTTCACTAATAATAGCCCCAGGACCTCTTATTCTAGCGGGTTTTTGAGCTTTAGTTTCTTTCTGTGTTGTGAGAGTCTATCTCTCTCTGTTTGGGTCTCTCCAGGGTGTTTTATTCTGGCATTTGAGCTGTCTCTCTCAGAGAGGGTCTCTCTCCTACTACCTACCAGTCCGCCATCTTGTCTCCTCCAATAGCTAAATCTTGAAACAACCCAAATGTCTATCAACTGAAGAGTGGGTAAAAAAGATGTTGTGTTTTTATACAATGGAGTACTACTCAGCTATGAAGAAAGATAACTTTGAGGCTTTTACAGATAAATGGATGCAACTAGAGACTATACTTATAAGTGAAATAAATCAGACTTGTGTGTATCATATTGTCTCCCTAGTGTAAGAAACTGAAAGAGAAAAATTAGATCCAAAGAAACAATAGATATTCTGAAAGGGAAAGAAACTGTTCAAAAGGCAAGAACAACTGGGATAGGGGAAAGAAAAAAAGTAAGGGAAAAGAAAAAATACACACACACACATATATATATATACAAGATAGCTCAGATAATTGTACTGCTCATTCTATTAGTTCATTGAAAGGAAAGTTAGTACTTATATTGTTTGATCAATTTTTCATGCCTATATCTGGTAAGCCAATATTTTGGAGATAACAATATGTAATGTAATAACCATTGTTAGTTTCTTACTTTGTTTTGAAATTCTGCACCATTTTTATTGTTTTATAATTTTCTCTAAAATAAAAAATTTTTAAATGTTATTTAAAAAATAATGTATCCCTTATTCTCTTTAAAATAAAAAATTAAAATAAAAGAATAGACTTTTAAAAAAATGTATCCTGTAGAATTGCTTGTATTAATAAAATGGCATTTGTGCAAGACTATTCTTTAAAGCATTATTTGTGAAAGCAAAAGATTAAAATCTAGTTAAAAATTTGTCTATGATCAGTTAAATAAATGTCAGTACAATCATAAAATTAAATATTGTGTAGCTATTTTTAAAATAAAGAAAAAGTTTCCTTTAAGTGGTGATATGGAAATATCTTCATGATTTAGTATTGAGAATTTTTAAAAAGTAAAACACAATGTGTGTAAGATGCAGACATTTGTATAAAAGCATATGGAGAAATATCTTCAAAAGAATATAAAAGAAATTAATAAAATTTGTTGCCTATGGCAGAAAAACTGTGGAACAAGGAAAAGGAAAAGACATTTCACAATATGCTCTTTTTATATAATGCATTTGTAAACATATAAATATATATGCAAAAACAAAGTTTAAAGCACTGTGAAATTAAACCAAAAAAACAATATCTGTTAGTGTAAACTCACAATCTGAGAAATACGAATTATTTTTGTAAAACAAAGTTTTTTGAGGAAAAATTAAATGTCTATTAACGGTGAAATATAAATTGTTGGTTTTTAATTTTTTGTTTCTGTTTGTTGTTGTTTGTTTGTTCTGGTATAGGAAATTAAATTTAGGACCTTGCACTTGCCAGGAGGTGCTTATGACACTGAGCTATGTCCCCAGCCCTTAAATAATAAATTTTATGACATCTGTACAATACAGTACTACACAAACATTAAAAGAGGAAACACTTTATGTTAAAATATAGAAATTTTAAAAAATAAAAATATTTTAAAATGCTAGATTCTTTTTTAAAAATTTTTATTTTAAAGAGAATAAAACCAAGTAAAATAAAACAGAATAAAGCCAATCAAAACAAACCAGCGTTAGTGACACAGGACTTCAAAACAATAGGAAATCAACAATGGTTAGTATAATGCCTCTTGTCTTCAAAATAGTTGCTCATAACTTCAAACATAGTAAAAATCAAACAAAACAGAACAGAATAGAACCAATAAAAAAAAAACAATGAATGCAATAAAGGACTTCAAAACAAGATAAGAGTGAATCCAAAATGACTACCATAATATATCTTGTTATCTTTGAAATAATTGCCCATGCCATAAGAAATAATAAAATTAAACAAAACAAAACAGAATAAAACCCAACCCAACAAAATAATGAAAATGATAGAGCACTTTCAAAACAAAATAATAGAGAATTAACAATGGCTACCACCTTTAGAAGATCTCTCATAGATGCTACATTGCATGTTGTTGTTCTCTGAATAGATGATCAGACTACGGGCTTTAGGTCTGCAAAGTCAGTGAAACACCAAACACTGCAAGCATTAAATTGTATTTTACTTCAATAGCTATTATTGTAGCCTGTATTTCTCTGGATCAGCTGGTCACTTACGGCTGCAGAGTGGGTGGTTGAAGGGTGTTGATTCTTCTTGTTTCCCAGCCTGTGTGCTGGAAGGGGCTGGTGTCTGACTCTCCTTCCAGTGGCCTGCACATGGCACCGACTTGCAGGGAGGGCTTACTTCTTACTGACTTCTTGTCCTCTTCCTCTACGGTCTGTGAATGGTGGTGTCTGGTGTCTGGTTCTCAAAAAATGCTAGATTCTTAAAAGAGTAACAGAGAAAGCATAGTACAAAAGTGGAGGTGGGGGTTGGGGATGAAGATCTGCGTAAAAGTTGATTGGCTGTCTAGAAGAGGGAGAATAGGTTGCTGGAGGCTGAGGTTATCTTCTAAAACATGGGTTCAATCTATTCAAAGTGAGAATTAACAAATCATAAAACATTTTGTCTGTAACTCAATACTCTGTGCATGTAAGTACAAAATTAACTATCTTCCTCAAGCAAGTGTTCTAACTTAGAAGCCAAGTTGCAGAATAAAGTAAAAATAATTACCGGGATCACTTACAGCTTGGTAGCCTCTAGGTGAGAATAAATAAACAAACATTGCAGGATACCAAATTAACACACAAAACAATGTGTCCCTGTACACAAATAATGAATCTTCCAAGAATAAAATTAGGAAAACAACATCATTTACAATAGCTTTAAGAAAAATTAAATACCTACAAACTAACCTAACCAAGGAAGTGGAAGACCACTATAATAAAACTTGTGCTCTGAAAAGGGAGATGAAAGAAGACATCAGAAAATGGAAACTTATCCCCTGTTCCTGGATAAGCATAACCAATATTGTCAAAATGACCATACTCCCCAAACAGATATATAAACTTAATATAATTCCAATAAAAATACCAAGATCATTCCTCACAGAACTAGAAAAAAAATCCTAAAATTTATATGGAACCAGAAGAGACTCAGAATAGCAAAAGAAATCCTGGGCAACAAAAGCAAAGCAGGATGCATCACAATCCTAGATTTTAAATTATGTTACAAAGCTACAGTGATAAATACAGCATGGTACTGGCACAAAAACTGACATGGGTCAATGGAACAGAACAATGGAAGCAAGACCAACCACAGGCACATTCATCAATTTAGTCTTTGACAAAGGGGCCAAAAACATACACTGGCAGAAAGGTAGCCTCTTTAAAATTGGTGTTGGTGAAACAGGATATCCACATATACTAAACTAAAATTATAACTGATCAAAAACCTAAATATTAAAATAGAATAGTAATCTGTTGAAAGATAAAATAAGTAAAACACTTAGGTAGAGGCAAGAATTTTCTGAACATCACATTAAGTATCAACAAATGAGATTAAATCAAATTAAAAACCTCTTATAGGCTGGGGATTTAGCTCAGTGGCTTAAGCACCTGCCTGGCAAGCATGAGGACATGAGTTCGATTCCTGGTACCAAAAAATAAATAAATAAATAAATAAAAATCTCTTACATAGCAAAGAAAACAATCAAGAGAGTGAAGAGAAAATCTACAGATGAGAAATAAATTTTTTTTCTAGCTACACTCAGATAGTGTACTAATACCTAGAATAGATAATGAAGTAAAGAAATTAGTCTTCCCAAAATAAAAGACCCAATCAAAAAATGGGCAACTGAAATGAATTAGACACTTCTCAGAGGAAGATGTACAAATGGCCAATAAGTGCATGAAAAAATATTCAACATCTCTGGCCATTAGAGAAATGTGAAACAACACTGGGATTCTATCTTATTCCAGAAAGGTGAAGAAATTGAATCTGCTTATCAAGAATCGAATCAAGAAATCGAATAATAACAAATTCTTGCAAGGCTCCAGGAAAAAGGGAATCATACATTGTTGGTAGGAGTGTAAACAAATATCACCACGGTGGAAATCAAAAAACTAAAACTACAAATTCCATTTGATCCTAGTCATCTTCCCAAAAGAGTTGAAAAAAACATATTACAGTGATATACGATACTCATTTTTATAGAAGCCCAATTCATAACAGCTAAATCTTGGAAGCAGCCTATATGTTCATCAGGATGGATAAAGAAAATGGGAGGTTTACATACGATGGAGAACTATTCTGCCATAACGGATAAAACTGAATCATTCATAGGAAAATAGATACACTTTGAGACTATAATGTTAAGTGAAATAAATCAGACACACAAACTTAAATATCACATGGTTTTTCTTGCGTGAGAAGTTGAAAATACAAATAAAGAGCAAAGCAAAAGGTAGATAATAGGAAACAGAAAGATAGATTTTTGCAAATGAAAAGGGGACAAAGACATGGAGGGAAGAAAGAGACAGAAGAGGGGAATGGGAAGTAAAATAATTAAGATGTGTTATGCGTGCACCAATTCCCCACGATGAATGCAAACATTATGTGTGCTAATAAAATAAGTAAATAAGCACAGCAATGGTTCTACACAGATTTATGACATTTTAAAATAACATCATTTTAAAACTCCCGTTGTAGATTTTCAAAAGTTACCTGCAACAAGGTAGTCAGGAGTTTGACTAGGATTTACCTTACTAGACTTCTTTTGAATTTATCATCCAGCTCTTTCATGGGAATAGAAGCACTTGATGAGAATACTATGCTCTTTGTTATGACCTGTCTATGATTATATGTACTAGAATATCTGTGATGATTCAATTTTTTGTGTCAATTGGAATAGGCTATGATGCCCAACTTTTTGGTAAAACACTAGTCCTACCTATTTCTATAAAGGTATTTTATAGATGTGATTAACATCTAATAATCAATTGACTTTAAAGATTATCTTCCATAATGTGAGTGGTTTCCATTCAATCAGTTTAAAGACTTAATACCAAAACTTGTAATTCCTGGAAAAGAAAAGATTCTGATTCAAGACTATAACATAGAAATCCAATTTTTTTCAGCCTGTTGGTCCACCCCACAATCTTTAGATTTAAGATGGTAACAATTCTTGCCTGAGTTTCCAGCCTGCAGTCCTGTCTATAAATTTTAGCTTTCCATAAACCTGAATCACTGTGTTTCTGCAGTCACATGTGCAGTCATACATTCCTCCATGTGTATAGGATTAAGTATCATAGGATTATATATCATGTACTTTTTCAGACAAACATTGTGCTGGTGACAGCTTCTAAGCTTTCAAGGAGAAAAATACCAACATGGGGCAGTCAGAAATAATAGACAGGTATTCAAGTATTTGTAGACCTTTGTCCTATAATCCTGGCCAGTGAGTTCTCTCTCCTGGATTCACTCTTGCAGTCTCTCCAGTCTTGGCAGTTCTAAATGAAGTTGCTCCACTAACACAAACCCTTAGTTCCTTTGGAGAATCTTGACTGATACAGTAACTATATTACTTGCAACAGATTTAAAACAAACTAGTATTAAGATGACTGATGCAATGAGATTCTATAATAAATTTTTTTCAGAAATATAAATCCAAAATACGCTTTGAATCTTGCAATATTTCATTATAGTAAAGACAGATTTCACCTTTTTTTTTTTTGAAAACAGTATCCCTCACTGTATAGTCCCTACTGGCCTCAAACTTGTGGCAATCTTCCTGCCTCGGCCTCCTGAGTGCTGCGTTCATAAGCATGTGCCACCACACTGGCAGATTTCCCATATTAAAAACAAAATTAATTGTAAAATCTCTTTAACTTCAGAAAACCATGTGAGTCAGGACTGTAAGAATGTGCTGAGGACATCAGTAAATCAAAGGACGAGAAAGGGCTGTAACGTTCACCCTCTGGAGCACGGATTTCAGGTTCCTCTGGCATGTTTTTTCAGTCCTTAACTTGTGCTCAGGTTGTGTGGCAGTATCCATCTTTGAATGAGCCCCTGGTAAGCTTAAAACCACTAAAATGTGAAATGAGAGCTCTCAGAAAAGCAGCTAGAGTCACCACAAAAAGCTAGAGGCAAGTGTAAATGTAACAGTGCTCTGAGTGCTTAAGGACAGCCAGTTAACAACATTTAATGGCAGAGAATAAATATGAAATGAATTGACTTTTCTGAAAAGTACATGCACCTTGGGTCTTGAAAACATGTCCTCTTCTCTGAAAGCTTTTAGCTCATAAGAGGCAATGGTGCCCACTATGGACCAAGATGCTTGCCGGAAGCCTCCTCCTGAGAAGATGAGGGTCTAGTGGGAGACATCACACACATCAATAAGCAGCTGCAATGATCTGCAGCATGTTGAGTGCTATAACAAAATGATTTATAAAATTATTCCATTTACAGTGGTTTAAAAGAACTCTTTCCACAAGGGGCTGAATGTTTGTATCCTTCTAAAACTCCCGAGGTGATATTAGGAGGTTGGGTCTTTGGTGACTAGGACATGAGGGTGGAGCCTTCATGAGTTGGATTTATACTCTTAAAGAGAGACCCCAGATTACTCTCTAGCCCTCTCTCCACCATGTCAGGATACTCCCAGAAGTCATCCCAGTGCAGCCGGGAGGAAGATCCTCACTAGCACCTAACCGTGTTAACACTCTGATGGGAGACTCCCAGCCTCCAGAACTGTGAGCAGTAAACCCCAGCTATTCATAAGCCACTGAATCTATGGCACTTTGTCATGGCAACCAAATGGACTAAGACATCATCCTTGGGCAAGAAGAATAGAAAGATTATTCTACCACAAATAAAGGGAATGAGGGGTAGCAAATAACCTCATGGAGATGATTTTCTGTCTAGGTCTTGAAGTGGAGGGGGTAGAAAAATTGAGAGTAAACAGAAAAGAGACCAACAGGAAGGAAAATCATTACAAAACATCCCAGGCAGAAAGAAGACATTCCGAAGCAGAGTCAGATTTAAGGTCAGGCCAGCAGTTTGGCCTTGCTACGGGGTAAATGATGGGGAACTGGGGAAGAGGAAGCAGAAAAGATAGGGCTTTGTGAGAAACTGGGTATGGGAAAAGGAGGGAGAGAGACACACGATGTGTGTCCGGCCCAGGAAACTTGCTGGTACAGAAGACTGATGCTTTAAAGACGGAAAATGGCCTTGAGAGAAATGGATGAATTCAGCCAAGAAATGTTGAGATTGATGAGCCAGTGGAGCATCCAGGTGAAGGTTCAAGTAATCTCTTACTGACTGCCCTGCAGGAGAGAGGTTACGTTAAAAATGCAGCCTTAGCTGTGGTTAGCAGACAAGATGAGATTCCCCGGAGGGAGAGGGTATGAGGGGTGAAAAGAGGGAACCATAAGGCAAACATTGCTGGATCTTAATGTTTGAGAGGCAGGCAAAAAGGGAAAAGGAAAAGCCCTGCGTCAACTGGAAAAGGTCAAGGAGATGTTGTTTTGTCTTGTTTAATAGCATACTTACAATGTAAAATTTACCACCTTAACCATTTTTTAAATTTTTGTTTTGTACAGGGGATCAAACTAATGACCTTGCACTTGCCAGTTAGGCGGTTATGCCACCGAGCTAAATCCCCAGCCCCCCCTTACCCATTTTTAAATGCACAGTTTACCATGTTGCATCCATTACCACGACATCCTACCAATGTTTTTCATTAAGCCAAATAGAAATCTTGCAACTTTAAGCAATAACTTCCCATTCTTTTCTCCTTGCAACTCCCGAAATTTCTAATCTGCTTTCTTTCGGGGTTTTTTTTTGTTTTTTTTTTTGCGGTACTGGGGATCGAACTCACGACCTCGCACTTGCCAGTCAGGTGCTTATGCCACTGAGCTAAATCCCCAGCCCTCTGCTTTCTAATACTATGCATTTGCCTAGTCTAGGTACTTCATACAATGTTTCCTTTTGTGGCTAGGTTATTTCACTTAACATAATGTCTTCAAAATTCATATATGTAGCATGAATCAGAATTCTGTTCCTTTTTATGTACTAGAAAACTGACGCAGAGAGAATAACAGTTATAGGTATGTCAGGACAGCGTCTGACTCACACTGCCACTTTCTGAAGGTGGAAGGAAGGAGACAAGACAACAGGGAAGCCGGAACTGAAAACTGAGAGCAGGAAACAAGAACTCTGGCTGTTGTAGCTTGGCATAACTGATGCCATCTTAAGCCCTGCATTTAACTAGTGCCCTGTATTCAGGAAAATGGAAGATTACTCAGGGTATAAATCCCATGTGAAAAGCAGAATGAGCTGTACCTACAGGAGAAAAATTAACCTGCTCAACAAAAGAAGCAGGATACAGGTATCAACCGAAAATTGGTGAAAGATTTGAGCTAAATTGTTTCCAACAGGATGTCTTTTGTGATTCTCTGTTTTAAAAACACTCTGTAACTTTCCAGTTCAGTGCCACTTGTTTAGACTTTGAAATGGGGGGGTCTGTATACAAATGGTCCTGAGCTCAGCTAATTAAATTCCAAATTTATCAATTTGGCTGCTTGGGGGCTGGGGATTTAGCTCAGTGGCTTAAGCGCCTGCCTGGCAAGCACGAGGTCATGAGTTCGATCCCTGGTACCAAAAAAAAAAAAAAAAAATTCGGCTGCTTGGATTCCTATATTGTTGCTCATGAACCCACCTCAGGGCTAGAGCAGATAGTCACTGAGGAGCTGAAAGTTGCTAGACAAATATTCATCTTAGAACTGGATAGAAAAGTACATTCATACCAAAGAGTTAACCTAGTACATCATGCTTCTCTTCCAATGGGAAAGTCTAGTGAAAAATAAGTTGCCTGAACAGTCCCTGGACAGATGCAGCCTCCAGTTCAGTCACCATCTGAAGGAAAATACAGAGTATGCCCACCAGAGTAACCCATCAAAAATAGATTATAAAACAACAGAAGACAAAGAAACGGAAGGGCAGTCTCAATCCAGGTGATAGAGAAAGGAAACACCCAGATGGAATGAATGAAATCTCAGGAGCCTAAGGAAAAAGTTACATCCTATTAATGAAAGCTCTGTATGAGCAAGGCAGCTTCCTCTAAAGGTACAGAGACAGGAGAGAGAACAGGAATGAATACAAGAGAGACGAGCAATTGGTACAAAAGGAGCCAGGATATATAGAACCAAGATTTCCAAATAGTCACGTCAGAACTTGGCCCTTGATTCTTTCTTTCTTTTTTGGCTTTTTTTTTTTTTAATTGTACCGGGAATCAAACTCACGACCTCACGCTTGCTAGGCAAGCGCTTGTGCCACTGAGCTAAATCCCCAGCCCCCTCTTTTTTGGCCTTTTGAGACAGGGTGTCACTATGTAATGCAGGCTGGCCTTGAACTATGTAGCCCAGGATGGCCTCCAACTCATGGTGATCCTCCTGCCTCAGTCTCCTGAGTGCCAGGATTACAAGTATGTGCCACCAGCTTATTCTTGATTGCCCTCATGTTAATGTATATTCCCTAAAGGCTTAAAAAGTATCACTGCCACTTCTGACCAGAAAAAAAAAAAACCTTTCTGAATGTTTTCCGTTCCTACAGATGAACATCATGAATACTGTTTTACTCAAATGATTAAATTATAAGTTAATTTCTCAGTAAGTGGCATATACCTAAAATACTATATATAAATCCTTGAATTTTAGTATCTACCTAAAACCCTTGGAATAAATGTTTACTAAGCTTTTGAATCTGTGAGTTTAGTAATTGTGCTGAATGCAAGCCACATAAAAGATAAAAAAAAAACTATAGAAAGTACTTTTATATGCCTATATTTTCAAATATATTGAGACTCTTGGAGAATGAGAGGTGCTGGGAATTGAACTCAGGGGTAGGTAAATGCTATATCTCTCAGTACATCTTCAGGCTTTTTTCTTTTGTCTTTTGGGGGGGGGCTGGGACTCACTATATCACTTGGGTACCTAAACGTGCTCCAAGTATGTGCACACAGTTAACTGCTACAGGCTGAAGCCAGGAAGGGGTGAGTTGCTGCTACTCCATTCCTGAAATTGATTAAAAATAACCATAAATTTTTCTCTAAAGTTCCTTTCCCTGGAGACTGCAATTCTGTAGACTCCAGATTTCTGAAATAGTTACATGAGACAAATTCTGGCAGGGTATTTTTGTCTAGGTGGAGGGAGAGCTTTCTGGTGTTTCTTACTCTGCCATTTTCTCAGAATCCCTCACTTAAGCTACCTCTGTTGTTCCCAAGTCCCCTTCCTGGGAGTGTCCCCTGCTACTCCCAGCAGTCTGTTGAAGTGTTTTCCTAAAAGACAACAATTTCCTTCTAAAATAAATCTTGGTGTCATTTATAAAGATAATTTTTCCACCTTGCTACATCACATTTATTTGTATTCATCTATTCCCATATCATTATTTTTTCATCACTGTGCGTGTTGAAGGTTATAATAATATCTATGGCTACTGCAAGCAAATATGCTTCACTTTATCAGAGAGACAAACCATAAAAAGGCAGGAATCAGATTTCACTAAATTAAGGACACTTACCATTGGCAATTAAAAAATATTACTTCACGCATCAAAAAGCACTTAAACAGCTATTCATTTTGCCGCATAAAATACATAAAATAAAATCACTTAACCATTTAACAGCTTATAAGGCTGTTACATGAAATATATTAAAGGCTTTAGCACTGAAACATGTCCACCTAAAGCACAAATTTTGTTGCACATATATATTGCTATTTTTCATTTTCAAATAAATGTCACCCTAAAACAATCCATTATCTCAAAATTTCTCCAAAATTATTTTATATTTTAGTGCCCTTGGACCTTTTATCTTCTCTCTCTCTCTCTCTCTCCTCTCTCTCTCTGCAGGAGACTGACTTGAATTATTATTAGCTGAAAATAATGAACTGCAGACTGTTTACTTCACATCTAGTAGTACCCTTGGTGAGAATGACAACTTGTTATAGCTAAGCAAATTAAATTACTAAAAGGTCAAAGTGTGATGTGTCTAGACTAGCTAGATAATTACAGATATGGGTCACTAGGCCAGCTACTGAGAACATAATAATGAAATAAATAACACTTAGCTGTCACCTATTATGCCTAGTTACTTTAGATATATATTCTCCTTTAACTATTAGAATCTCTCCATGAGGTAAATATAAAGGCCCTATTTTATAGTTTGGGAAACAACAATAAAAAATTAAACTGTGTCTAGTCCCCAAGTTAAATAGCTAGGAAGTGACAGACTTGATATAAACTATTTTTTTTACTCAAAGGCCTATATTCTCAATACTATGAGACTTTTTCAAGTGCTACTACATGTATTTATTTGCTCATTTACTTATTTATTTAGGCATTGGATATTGAAGTTAGAGCCTTCACATTTCCCAAGGCTCCCTCTCCTTTTTAAATTCTGAGACAGAGTCCTACTAAGTCACTAAGTCGCCCAGGTTGAGCTTCAATTTGTTATATTCCAGTCTCAGTTTCAAGAGCGCTGGCATCACAGCCTATGCCACAATGCCCCACTCTGCTTTGCATTTTAATATATACACTCACATTCTTCATATTTTTATATGAAATTAGGAATTAAGGCATCTACTTTGTTGATACTGTGGCTTAGCTGACAGATATAAATTAGATAGCCACATTAGATTTATTACTTATAAGTAACATGTTACTAGTTTTATGTGAATTTAATACTTCTAGGAAAACATATAAATTATTTTAAAATAATAACTCTATTTGTGTTTCAGCTCATGAACTATATATATACTTATCTATACAGTATTTGCTGAATTTTGGCAGTTTTATTTTTCCCAAAACATAAAGCAATATACAAAAGAGCTTTTGAAACTCATTTTGTGAAGAAAGAGTGGTGTAACAGAGATGAAGAAATTCATCTTGTTACGTGCACATACCAATATACCAAAATGAATCTCACTGTACTGTATTACTAATACTCATCAATTTAAAAAAACTCATTCTGTAATGATTATTATTATTTAAAAAACTTCACTTTCATCAGTCCTTCATTTCCTTCAATCTTATTCACACTACTCAATTACATTCTGCTCACACTGTTCAATTACAGTTCTGCTTTTGCTAATACACACATAAACCTTTACACAAGACTACAAACAAGAAACTTAATGACTTCGTGTCTAAAAGAATGTTAGAGGATGTTGGAGACCACTATGAAGCAGCTCTGAGCAGGATTTAAATTTTACTAATTGGCTTGCTATGTTTATCTGTGAGTCTGTCCTAGGCCTCGGCCCCTTGCCTCGCGATGGGAGCTGATTCATAGTAAGTGAACCTCTATGAATCACTGGTCATGGCTGAGGCCTGTAGTGGCCTGTGAGTCAGGAGATACTCAAAGGGCAAGATAAGGCCACAGATGAAGACACCGTGGCTCTTCCACTAATTAAGTAAATAGAGACAGCAGTTAAAGGAATTTCATTCCTGCTGTCTCAATCCTATCATGCATGTTATCTTGTAGATAAGATGGTTCTCCTAAACTGGCATAATTTTCCACCTGGAGAAGTCTTTGAAGTGACTCCCAAGGTCCTGCTCATTTCCTGTGCATTTCTCAGTTTCCCCACCTTTTGTCCTTGGTCCTAATAAAAGTGGGCTGATCAAGAGAAGTCTTGGTTTTAGCCCTCAGAGTCTCAAGCTCAACTAAAGGGTTTTGACCCTCCTGGAGTCCTAAAATCATATAACTTGTTGCATTTTATTTAACCTCTGCCATACACTTGCTTGGGAGATTGGGGATCTAGGTCAGGACCCAATAAAAGGATAGGAATTATTTTCTCTCCTCTGTAGAAGAAATTAGCCTAAGATCTCCAAATAGACAAAGTAATAGTCTTTGGCTGTGTAATGCTGCAGACCTGGACTAAATAAATTCCAGATATTTAATTTTTAATACAGTAGGTCTCTGACTTATGGACATTTGAGTTGCAAACAGACCTCACATTATGAACATCTGTAGATACAAACAACTGTGGAAGTAGCTCACATGTCTGCCGGACATTGTCACAGTTGTGCTGCTGTATGCCCACTGTGCAATGCAGTAGTGTGTAGCAGTGCTCAGTTAGAGCCCAGGATGTCTGGAAGCAAGAGGAAAAGCAGTGGTGATGTGGAAGGGACTGCTAGGAAGAACAAGACAATTACCATGGAAACAAAAGTGAACATAATTGAGCGATTGTTCTAAATCAGTGATGGTAGGTGACACTCATTTCTTTTGTGTGTATACTTTTTTTTAAATGCTTTACTTGTCTATTTGTGTCAAAGGTATATAAGATTCACTTTATCAGACTTATGGACAAATCCAACTTATGAATGTTCTCTAAAAACAGAATTTATTCCTAAATCATGGACTTACTACATTTGCATTTGTGGTGCAAGACAGGCTAATAGTAAGTATACAAATGAATTGTAATTAATCAACATAGCATTTGCTACTACATTAAAGAGTAATACCAAAAGAGGAGCATCAAGGGTTCTAGATATCACAAATCTAGTAGATTGTTGGGAATTTAAGCTTTTTGATATTTTGTGACTAGACAAAAATGTGTAAAGTTACAGTACTCACCATAGTCACTTTCATGCTATATCAGTAGTAGTATAGTGATATTACTTTTCAATTATAAAATTTTTCAATGTTTCAACTCTGATCACTGCCACTTTAAAGTATTTATACTACAGAAATACTTTTAAAGAGACTCATGCATAAAGACAGTAAATTTTTAAATTTTTAAATTTTATTTTAAAGAGGATAAAACAGAATAAAACCAATCAAAACAAAGCAGTGTAAGAGATACAGCATTTCAAAACATTACAAAATCATCAATAGTTACCATAATGCCTTTTGATGTCAAAACAAGCCAACAGTAAACCCAAAATCACTACCATAATATATCTTTCTATCCTTGAAATAGTTTCTCCTGCCATTGGACTTAACATCATCAAACAAAACAGAAGAGAATAAAACCCAACTGAACAAAACAATGGAAATGATATAGGACCTTAAAACAAGACCATAGGGAATCAACAATGGCTGCAACCCTCAGAAGGAGATTTCCCCTCTAGATGCCACACTGCATATCCTATCCTCTGAATTTATGATCAGACCGCTGGCCTTAGACCTGCAATGTTAGTGAAACACCAAAGCACCACAGGCATCCAACTGTATTTCACCCCCATAGCTATCATCACAGCCTGTGTTTCTCTGGATAAGCCAATTGCTTAATGGGGGGGTGGTGGCAATTCTTGTTTGTCAACCCAAATGCCAGAAGGGGTTTGGGTCTAGCTGTTTCCAGTCCACAGGCAACCGCACATGGCACTGGTTCCCAGATTGGGCTTGTTTGCTGGTGTGGCATTGTTTTCTCTCCCCCAAGTTGGCAAATGATGCTGACTCATGGGGAGAGGCTTGACATAGCAAATCTTATGTATGCAAAATTTATTCACAATGATGTTTATCATAGCTTATTTTTCCCAGTTTTATTGAGATATAACTGACTAATAAGATTGTTTATATTTAAGGTATATAACATGATTATTTGAGATGCAAACACATTGTGGAATGATTACGACAATCAAGTTAATTAACATATACATCATCTCTCAAAATTACTTTTTTTTTTCTGTGTGGTAAAAACACTTAAGATCTATTTAAATATTCTTTTTTTAATTTAATTTTTATTTTTTTATTTAAATATTCTTAACTGGTCTACTTAAATGTTCATAGTTTATCGTGAATGATAGAAGGGTTTTTAATGATCAAGACTTTTAAGACAATTTAAATATTCAACAATAAGGAATCAGTTTATAGTTAAAAATATATTGACATGATGCTGAGCAAGGAAAGAAAGTGTAGTATAAATAACTAGAGGACAGACTTTAAAATCACACAAAGGTTTTATCTGGTTCAGATACTTACTGTGTGATTTTAACATTTCCTAGTCTCATTTTTTTACTATAAGCTTGTGATAACAGTACCTACTTCATATGGATATTATAAAGATTAAATGAGACAATGTTCTAGATATTTGTTTTTGTTTTTTTAATTGGTACCAGGGATCGAACTCATGACCACGCAGTTGGAAGGTAGGCGCATATGCCACTGAGCTAAATCCCCAGCCTTATTAATGTTCTAGATATTATAAATATTAAAAGAATATACTCTTTTATTATATTATACAACCCATTATTTTACATTTGAAAAATTCTATACATTACAAATTATTTTTTTACAAATTATATTTTAAATAATACAAATCCCTTATACAAATTATTTTTTAAATTATAGTGGCACGTGCCTGTAATCCCAGCACTTGGGGGCTGAGGCAGAAGGACTACAATGAGTTCAAGCCCAGCCTGGGCTACCCGATGATTTGAAAGCCAGCCTGGACTGCATAACAAGACCCTGTTCCAAAAAACAAAAACCAATTATATTTGGAACATTAGGTCACAATATTGAAAAATGCTTATAATATAATAAGATTTAAACTAGTAGCAAATTACCAAAATGTAGCCCATGTCTCAAATACAGAAAATTTTTTAAGAGACTTAAACTATATAAAAATAATTATTTCAATCATAGATGTAATTGAAATGTTCCTATGACCTTTTGGTATGAGTACATCATTGCTCAATGTTATTTCTCATCTGCCCCTCAGTGGGTAACAGGGAGTCTTGAGCTCTGCTTTCCTAGCCTTCTGCCAGCTTTTCTATGAATCCCAAGTTGTTTCTCATCTGCCTTTCATTCCCATAGCACCAGACTATTCCTGGTGTCTCCTTATACAAAGCAACTGGCTTGAAATTTCCTCAACTTCCAAGGCTAGGGTTGTTGTTACATGTGATATCTGTACATGTTGGCTAAGATACCTAAATCTATGCTGAAATATTTAACATCCGTGGAGAATTAATGCTGATTTCTACTTTTAAAAAAACTGCTTCAAAATCAACACTTTATTTTATGCTGCTCTATTCTTAAATTGTCTTTTGCAGTTCTCCACTGAACTGTAGTGCTAGTCTAGTACTATAGTTTAGATCTTGAGTGTTTCCCAGAGGCCTACAGATTAAGGACTTGGCCCCCAGGTTGACATTATTGGGAAAGGATAGATCAAAACTTATTTTTTATTATAACTTGCAAGCCACCAGTTGGGTGGGCCAGGATGTGGATGGGACCTAGTGAGAGGTCTTCAGGTCACTGAAGCTTGTGGGATCCCAGCCTTCTCTCATTCTGTTCCCTGGCTAGTGAGGTGAGCAGTTTTGTCCTGCCAAGTGCTCCCATCATGGACTGCCTCACTGCAAGCCCAAAGCAATATGACCAGTTAGTCCTCAACTAGAATCTCCAAAACCATGAACCCAAATACACCTTTTCTTGTAAGCTGATTATCACAGATATTTTATCATGATGGGAACCTGACTAACACATTTACCAAGAGCGATTTCATCTTCTTGGTTATGAGAAGGGAGGTTTTCATTTTTCTTTTGCATGCTCTATAATGCCCATAATTCTACCATAGACATAAAGTATGAGCTCAGGACATGCTTATTTATACAGTTGTGTAATAGATAACTGCCACTCACTAAGAAATTTCTTTATGGTAATAGTGTGAACCCTGACAAGTTGGCTTCTCTGCCTCACTCCTCATCTCACCACGATCTGACACTAAAATACTGAAAGTCAGCAAACTTCGCTCTGAGCTCCTCTGACCTGCTGTGTTCCTCTTCTATATGACCAGCTAAGTCTGCTGAACCTGAGACCAGTTCTGTCCAATTGTCAGTGAGTATAAATAGCCTGTGTCTATCTGAGATTAAGAAAATGGAAGGCTGGTACTTTCTCTTCATCCTTTCTTTCTCATACTATAATGATCTAGGACTGGAAACCAATAGCCACAAGAGAAAGAGGAGCCACCAGACCTACCTTAGAATCTCTGGGAGTGAAAAATATAACATCGTTGTATTAAACCATTGAGTAACATACTCCGTCTGTTATAGTAGCATTGTTGATCCTGTTCAATAGCCACGATATTCAGAATATATAATAACTAGCACAAAAGAGGCATTGACATCTAAAAATGAATGAAGTGACTAATGAATGAATGTTTTTGGCTTAAAGGACTACAGGTGTAGCTGAGTAGTAGTGCACTGGCCTGCCATCCAGCAGACCTTGGGTTTCACACTCAGCACCTCAAAAATGAGAAACAAAACAAAACAGCTATACAAAGAACACCATCGCCATTTTGAGTCCATACCAGTTGAACAATCATGAAAACAACCCTACAATGTACCCCAATTTTATAATGAAACTGAAGTTCATTAACTTCAGTTAATGAGTAACTGACCTCATTTAGGCAGTGACTGGTAAGTGGCAGAGTAGAGACTCATACCAACTGTGTTTGATACAAAGGCCATTTGTCTCAGCATTCTGCTTCCTACTTGTTGATTGATATCTACATGACCTCCGCAATCCATCAAAAGTTAGAATGCAATAGAACTATCCAAATAGCTTAATTGTTTATCTAAACTTTGGACTATGACTTCGTATTATGTATTTATTATTGTTTGATTTTCTATAACTTATTTTTTGCCTCTGTAAGGAACTTCAATATTGTATCTTGCTTTTTCTTTAAATTTCCCTTTTGTCATTACTCATCATTAACGCTGAAATGGTATTATTTAAGCTGATATATCCAACTTTATTGCATAACATATATTAAAAAGTCAAGAGAAAATTAAATTAGATGAACCACTTGGCTTATGGCACAATTCTTTAGCTCCTGCTGCTCATTCTTCATTTAAATTCATAAGTCTCTTTTCTCCATGACAGAATAATCATCTCCACAGCAACTAACTATTATATCACAAAGGCTGATGCCTGTGAGTGAGAACTAATCAGCAGGAGCTGAGCAACGCTTAAACAACAGATTCTATTTTCATACAAATATCGCTAATTATAATGAGGAAAGGAAGAAATATATCAATCCCCTGTGACCCTCCCCATCATACAAGCAGAACTCTCCCTACATAGTTTCTTACCAAATCATGGTGCTTCCAACCCCAAATGTGTATCATGAAAGCATATGCCTTTGTAGAGATGCTATCTTCTGGCATCGCAAGGCAAATGTGTGTCTAGACCAAAAGAGCAGGCTCTAGTTAAATTAAAATCACACAGATATCCTGTGTGATTAAGAGTAGAATTTAAAATAAGATCTGTATGCTACCAATTGCTAAGAACCTTAGAAAACCAGACAATAAACAAAAATATCATTTTTTAAAATGTAAGGAATGGTATAGGCCAAAGGAAAAGTATTACCAGACCTTCTTTTTCTAAAGAGGCAACTTGAAAAAGTGTGGTCAGGTGCTTGTATGAGCTGACTCATCACAGCAGTGAAAGACATACTGAATTTGAAATGGGTTTGAACACTTTACAGCACAGTGTCAAGGTGGCACTTTCACTGGCAGACAGAATTCTCTAGGGAAGCTGAAGACATCAGGTATAACTGGTAACAGAACCTAGGGGAACAGAGAATGACTGTCAGATGCTGCCAAAGATATATTGTTTTTATATTGGTTTCATAGAATTTAAAGTCAGATTACATTTATAATCTGTAATACACATTTTTCAATGCTAAGAATTAGGCCCAAGGCCTTGCGCATGCTAGGTAAGTATCCTGTGACTGAGCTATACTTCAGTGCACAATCTTAAACATGATGTGCTTAACAAATATCAAGCTTGCTTCGCCCAGACCAGATGATAAGTAATACCAACAGCGGGTGCTGTTCCTTCTGTGACTATGCTATGGTCTATAATACTCAAAATAATTCATGATAAAGAGGAATTGTCTCGTGGCCCTGAAGCAAGGCCAGCAGATTGCTGTAGCTGCTGGTTTCAAACAGGAGCCTAAAGAGAATTCTTTCTGTGGTCTGTTGGCCATTTCAGAACTTTGGAAATGGGATGGTCAATTCATCAGAAAGAAATAGCAGGGGAGTATGGCGGACTTTGGAGGGCCTGCAGGGGAGAGACCTTGGCGCCTCGGGACCTGCACTGTGCAGTTGACTCGGGGTGCCAGGAGAACAAGGAGCTCCTCCCCTCTCTGGGGGGTGGCTGAGAGTGTGGCAGACTTTCAGCAGCCTGAAGGAGAGAGACCCTGGTGCATCGGGACCTACACTGTGCGGTTGACTCGGGGTGCCAGGAGAACAAGGAGCTCCTCCCCTCTCTGGAAGCAGTTGAGAGTGTGGCAGACTTTCGGCGACCCGAAGGAGAGAGACCCTGGCACATAGGGACCTGCACTGTGTGGTTGAATCGGGGTGCCAGGAGAACAAGGAAATCCCCCCCTCTCTGGGGGCAGCTGAGAGTGTGGCAGACTTTTGGCAGCCTGAAGGAGAGAGACCCTGGCACATCAGGACCTGCACAGTGTGGTTGACTCGGGGTGCTGGGAGAACAAGGAACTCCACCCCTCTCTGAGGGCAGCTGAGAGTGTGGCAGACTTTTGGCAGCCTGAAGGAGAGAGACCCTGGCACATCGGGACCTACACCATGCGGTTGACTTGGGGTGCCAGGAGAACAAGGAGCTCCACCCCTCTCTGCGGGCAGCTGAGAGTGTGGCTGACTTTCAGCAGCTCAAAGGAGAGAGACCCTGGCGCATCAGGACCTGCACTGTGCGGTTGACTTGGGGTGCC
>PVJX010032425.1:0-20470 GCA_004027295.1 Dolichotis patagonum
CTCCAGTTTGAGGCCATCCTGGGCTATAAAGCAAGAGCCTGTCTCAATGAAACCAAACAAAAAACCCAAACCATTGTTAAGAGCTCAGCTGACACTGAATTCTTCAAGGTGGAAATACATATTAGTTGAAAAAGCAATGCATGAGGAGTTTCAGAAACTCCTTAGGTTCCTCAATCCCATCCCAATAGCCCTTTTTTTGGGGGGGACCAGGGATTAAACTCACAATCTCGTGCTTGCTGGGCAGGTGCTTATGTCACCGAGCTAAATCCCCAGCTCCCCAGTAGCCTTTGAAAGGATCTGGCTCAAGAAAAGTTTAACCAGAGACTGCGCAGCACGCACAGACCTCTGGTCAGGGTTCTCCCCATGCTGAATTACGGTAACTCTCCTGCCCCTGCCTGGGCTCTGGATGGACTGGGAGTGGAGCAGGCAGCCTTCTCTTTACTCCCAGCACCACAGAGCACCTAGAACCCAGCTGCTCTGTAAACACTCACCAGATGCAAATGACAACACATTCCTAAGGCCCAGGCCGGTGTGAGAAAGTCCTCCTGGAACCCACTGCATACCAATCATGCTGGGACCAGTGTCTCAGTTACCCAGATGGGGCCCAGGTCCAAGGGTGTGGCTGTTCTTTCATCTACCCATTCACCCAAGAAGGTTTCTTCAATACCCAACCCTGCCGTCACCCCCAGCCAAGGCCAGTAGTTCCTTTGACTCTGGCGAGGGGTGCCGCTGAGGTTACCTCTGCATCTTGTTCTCCGGCAGGGAGGCCAGCAAAGTTGCTTTCCGGAGACTCCGCTGGCATCCCCTGCAAAACAGCAACACAGGCCCAGGGCAATGTTAACATGGGCTCTCCCCTAAAGCTGCACAACAGTGAACCCGAGACCAAGCCTTCCTCAGCACAAAACCTGTGTCAGGGAAGGGTAAGATCTCCCCAGTGCCCCTCCTGAGTCCCCCAGGGCTTGCCGCCAGCCCTGACTGATCCCTGAAGCGCTGCTGGACACACATACACCGCCCTTCCCTTACCTCCCCTTCTTCAGAGGGGCTTCTGCTTGCTGTCCGGGGGGAGGGGAGAGGGTCTCCCTCCTCTTCAGTGCCAGGGGCGATGTAGGAGCCGGACAAGGAGGAGACTGTGTCAGTGCTGATCTGGGAGGATGCCATGGACATGACAGACTGGGCCAAGCTGCTGCTAGCGGGGTCTTCGAGACAAGGGTTGAGGGAAGATGGGTCAAGGGCACTGCGGAGCAGAGCTGCACCCCTGCGCTCAGGCTGCCCACTCCCTCCCCACGTCCTACCCCAAGAATTTGACTTCAAGTTTCCCAAATTCTGCTCTTCTATCTCATGGAGCTAGATCTCAGCCTCGGGCCTCAGGGTCTGCTTTTCCCTGTCACAGGACCGGGTCTGAGAGAAGCAGCCATCCTCTAGCTAGGAGCACAAGTCCTCCCCCTTTCCCGCTGAGGCCATGTTAGTCCCCAGCTGAGTCACTGGCGCACGTAGCTGTCCTCTGCTCCCTCATACCTTCTGGGGAGGAAATGGTGGAGGAGAGCGGGGTTCCTGTGCAGGATGACTGGTCAACAGCCCCGGATGAGGACAGGGTGAGGTTCTCACTTTCTGGAGTTACACCACATTCCTGGGGCAAGGGACACAGTGGGACATGGAGGAGGGCAAATCAAGTGTGTAGGAGGACGGGGGTAAGAGCAGGGCCCCGGGTGAGGATGAGCAGGAAAGGAGACACTGAAGGGACCAGGTCCCTCACTGTGGAGGACTGGAGTGACGAAAGAGGCAGTGCTGGCTTCTCTTCTGTCAGCACCTCTCTTCAGTGTGGGCCTGGAGCAAGTGTCTCCCAGGGGAGGTGCAAACTTCAGTCAGCACCTCCTGCCTGAGGCCCAGCATCTGCTGGAGCCATACAAAGACTGCGGCTCTAGTGACACAGGTCACCCAGCAGCTGTGACATGGGAACACTCCCAGCTTCCCCAGGATTAAGAACAGCTTTTCTTCCAAACCAAAGGCACATAAACCAGCAGGGGCTCATGGCCTGCAGGGCATTTCCACACGGAGGTCTGCTCAGTAGAGCTTAACCCATCAATCTCAAAAAGCGACCCCCTCATCCCAGGCAGAAGCAAAGCCCTCCCAACTGTTCCCTATAACCCTTCCTTCTCCCGGCAGGCCTCCTTCAGCTTGGCTCAAACTCGGCCACTGGCAGCTTCCTGGCTTCATGGGGCTCCTCCTGACATAGGCTCCGTGAGTCTGCAAGGTGGGGCCTTGGGAGGCGGAGCTCTCACTGCATCCTGCCCACTCCAAGCCTCTACCTGGATTTCTCTTCCCTTCTCATTCCAGAACATTCCAAGATTGAGCTCAAATGCTTCCTTTAACATATTTTCCTGATTTCTTCTGCTCAACAAAATGTCATACATCTCTATCATGACATTTTCTGGTCTCTGTCTCAAGTGCTCTTATATTCTGTAATTAAAACTCATTCTTTCAAGAAATGGGCAGTACCAATATGCCACATACTGCTCCAGTATTTGAGGACATGCACTGTCCCATCTAGACCTGGACGCTTGAGGACAGGGAAACTTTACTGCTTTTGAATGTCCCACTGAATCTAGCTCAATGACTTGGAGAGCAGCTGTCTACTAAACTTTTGCTCAGTGAAGTCTGTAGATTCACAGGGTGGAAAGTTCCATTCTGCCACTCCAACCACACTGGGCGCCAGGGATTTCCACTGCCCTCCTGTGCCCATGATCTTCTCCTCAGATTTCTACATAGCTCACTTCTCACTTGCTCTGCTCTCTTCCTGGACCACTGTTTAAATGGAAGCCCCTCTTCCAGCCCCACACTCCCCTCCCTCGTCTGACACTGATCCACACGGCCTGGCTCCTGTACACTTTCCACTTACGTCTTGCACGTTTCCTCTACCCCGACTCACAAGCACAGCGCACCGAGGGCAGGGCCTGCTGTGCTCTCCTTACTGCCGCTAGCTCAGCGCACGGAGAGAGCCTGGCAGAAACAGGCTCGGTATGCGTGTGAAACGAATGTGAGTCCCACGAGGCCTTCACAGCCGCTGCTTGGAAGGTGGGGAACAGTGTCTGATGGGTGAACAAAACCCAGCCAGGCCCAGGGAGAGAGAAGAAAGCAGAGCACCTCTCCGGGATGCTGGGCAGCTGGTCTCTGAGAGAGCTGAGACTCTGACTCGCTGCAGGAGCGCTCTTCTTCCTCTTCACGCAGCACGGAAGAATTCTGCGACATGGATCTGTAAGAGGCCAAGGGGGAAGAGCAGCTGCACTCAGCGTCTACTCGGAGCTTGAAGCAGGTCTGACTCTTCTGACAGACTCTGAAGGAGGGGGAGGAGGAGGAGGAAGAGGAGGAGGAGGAGGAGGAGGAGAAAGGAGAAGAGGAGGAGGAGGAGGTAGAGGAGGAGTAAGGGGCCACTAGGGGAGTCCTAGAGCCCGAGGGGAGGTCAGAAGAGCCCCATCTGTTCTAGTGCCTTCCAGGACTTGCTGACTGAACTTGGGAGTGTGGACATTCCTAGGTCTTAGTACTTCATCTGTAAAACACCCCCTTTCATTCTGCCACAGAAACTGGGGCATAATCATGTCCCAAAGGATTTAAACGCTTTGGAGAGATGGTCACAAGGTTTCTTTGGTCTTCAGACTGAGTCTTGCTCCCCAGGGGCTTGAGAGACCTTGTCTGTGGTATCACCTCCTCTTCCCTGTACCTCATTCTCTCCCCGCGAACAAAAGAGAGATCTGATGGGAATTCTCTAAAGTACACATCCCATTTCCATCCCTTAGGGAGGGGTAACGCCCCCCCCCCCAGATTCCCTCAGGGCTTCTGTGAGGTTGAGCAGTGGTGCCCAGGGAAAGGGTCCCTGTGCCCCGGGCCCAGGATGAGATCAGTACAAGGAGGGAGCAGTAGGTGGAAAGCTTCTGATCAAGGACCAGGGCCGCACTCACTTGGAGAGACTCTTTTTGAACTTGAGTCCTTGGCTGCTGCAGTCAGACAGGCGGTCAAGAGGGGAGAGCGTCCTGACAGGGGGCAGATGGCCGTCGCTGCCATAGGAAGGCAACATTCCCGAGAGGTGGCCATCTCCAAGCACGTGAAGTGGTGGGACTGCTGGCGAGGGGGTGAGGGGGCCATTGAGGGCTTCCAGGAGAGACACCACTTCGTAACCCGCTGGAATATTCTCTGAGGACTAGGGGAACCAGAGACAGGTGAAAAATTATGAAGTGACTATTTATTTATTTTTTTTTTGGCATGATCATGATTCCTACTGGATGCTTAAAAATGTTTTCTTTCCATGAGGGCTTGGGGTCTGGTGAGAAAAGCTTGGGTACAAGATACAGAGGGAAGATAAGTACAATCATATACTCCTAGATTCTGCTCACAGATGAACTTTTTCTGAATAATGTGTATTTTTTTCTGGTGATAAAGTAAATAAATAATGACTATAGGAAATCTGGATGATATAGCAAAGTAGAAGCAAAAAACACTGTCAACAATCAAGCACTCAAAATAACTTTTGTCAGTATTCCAGGATATTGTTTTCCAATTATTTTCTTTATATTGTTTGCACATTTATGAACAATCTGTAAATGACAATTTTATATCTTGCTTATTTTACTCAACATAAATGTTTTCTGATACATTTGAGATTTCTTTTCATAGACATCTCCTTTTCATAGGCATGGTAAGTTTCCTAACTACTCCCCTAATGCTCAGTACTAGGCTGAGTTCAACACACCCACTGTACACGCAAGCTGAGGAACATCGTTGTGTACAGATCTGCTTTAGGCTGCCTCAGCTGTAGGACACTTGCTTAACATGCATGAGGCCCTCAGTTTGAGTTATGGCACTTGGAAAGAAAACTTTTTCAGTTATTTTCTTGGTATTAAAATTCTTAGGCCTTAGATTATGGTACTTGATATACATATTTTGTTCTGTTTTCTTGATGACTTTTCTAGTTATATTCTCCTATAAGCACTACAAAATACCTGTCTTGCTTACTGTTCTGCCAGCATGGAGTATCTATAAAAGGAAAGCTTTTAAATTTGAAAGATGAAAAATGGTATACTATTTTAATCTGCCACAATGATGCTATTTAATGCAGCTAAATTTTTGTTTATTTTTGGTGGTGCTGAAGATCAAACCTGGGGCCTCACACATTCTTGAAAACCATTTTGTTTACTCCCAGGCCCAGTGGAGCTTCGTAAAGGTAGTTATTAACCATCTGTATTTCCTCTCTTAAGAATCCCCCACCAGGGCTGGGGATTTAGCTCAGTGGCATAAGCACCTGCCTGGCAAATGTGAGGTCATGAGTTTGATCCCTGGTGCCAAAAAAAAAAATCCTCTCCCACCACCACCACCATCACCACGGCATCTTGCCATGTAGTTTAGGCTGGCCTTGAACCCACTATATAACCCAGGCTGGCCTTGACCTTTGGCAAAGACACTTAGTTTTTTTCCTGATACATATGTTTTCAATAGTTTTAAACAATTTGTTGTTTGCTTTGGTGCTGGGGATCAAACTCACAACCTCGCGTTTGCCAATGTTGTTTGCTTTTTAAATTGGTCATCTTTTTTTGATTTTTTAGTTTTTTGAGACAGGGTCTCTCTTTTCTAGTCCAGGCCAGCTCGGAACTTATAGGGATTTTGTTGCCTCAGCCTCCCTGAATGCTGGGATTATAGATGTGTGCCACCATGCCTGGCTTGATAATCTTTTAGAACTCTGAAGTTTTAAACTTATTTTATGTGGCCAAATCTACGGATTTTGGGGGTTTTTTTTGAAGTTTTCCATTGCTTGTGAGGTTTGAGTACTTCTCCATACAAAGTCAATTAAGTAACTGCCTATACCAGCAGTTGGGAGGCTGAGGCAAGAGGATCACTGTGAGTCTGAGTTCAAGGCCAGGCTGGGCCACATAGTGAGTCCAATGCCAGCCCAAACTACACAGGTAGACCCTGTCTCCAAAAAAATTGCCTATAATCTATTCTAGGTTTTTAATGCTTGGCTTGCTTTGCTTTGCTTTTAACACAGTTAACTATTACTCTATCTGGCATTTGTTATCTGAGAAGGGTTAAAGTATCAAACTGATTTTCCTCCCTAAATAGTAACTAATTATCCCAACACCTTTTACTGATTAGTAAAACTTTCCCATCACCGGTTAATCTAGAGAAAGACAACACTTGCTACTCTATAACTGCAAAGCAGTTTCGTCCTAACCTGATCACTTACACTGAGACACTGAGGTTGGCTGTTTTATTGACTTGGCTTCCAGTCACTGAAGCCATGGAATGAAATAAAGAAAAGTTATCTTCTTCAAAGATTCAAATAAAGATAGTAAATTGTATTCAAATCCAAGACAATCACCCCTTTGTTCTGCTTGGGGGAGTTCCAGAGCTGGACCCCACTGGAGAACTCCACAAGCAGATGGCTCTAGTAATGTAAATATTAACAGGACACCAAGTTCCCAAGGAGGGAGAGGGAGGCTTTAATGTCAACTATTCGACTTTGTAATACTGGCTGTTTTAGCACGCCATGGTCTCATCCAGCCCACTAAATCCTTCAGCACGCTCAGATTTAGTTCCCTGCTGCAGTGTCCTGTAGAAAGGATGAGAAGATTATTCAAAAAGAAAAAGCCCAGAGAGAACACCAGCGTCCATTTGCTTCAGAGGGGCCTGGTGCTGAGTCCAACTTACTGAATGTTCTTCAGAGTCAGACGTCTGGGACGAAATGATGGGGTTAAAGCTGGTGGGGGACAAAGGGCCCAATTTTTTCCTCATGGCTCGGATCTGAAGCAGTGCCCGGAAGGCTGGGAAGAAGGAAACAGGCCATCAGGACATCCTGCTGCAGGATTAAGGGTGAATGAGAGCCCAGACAGAAACCATGATCCCTCCCACATTCACCGGTTTGCTAGGCCAGCAGTGACTCGTCCTGATGTTCCGCAGAGTCCGTCCCGCACTCCCGCCTGCCCTTCCAGCCTGGCTCAGGACTTACGCAGCCGGCAGATGGGGCAGTTGTTGGCCTGGTAGCGCAGAGTGTCTGCACAAGTGTTACAGAGGCAGAGGTGGCGGCAGGGCAGGATCAAGGTGTCCCGGACATCTGAGAGACACACCACACACTCCGAGCTGTTATCGCTTACTTCATCCTCAGCCACCTGGCCAGGGAGATAGAAACGCACCAGTCATGTAAGGCAGCTTGGCTTAGAGCTGACATGGGTAATGAACACAGGACCTCCGGTGGCCTGGCTCTCTCACTGGCTGAGTCCCACTGATCCTGAAGCTGAAAACAGGGTTGAAAACAGGGACTAACACCCAAGTTCATCCTCCGGGGCCCAGTGCTGGCCCTGGGACAGTGTGAGCTGAGGGGATCTGGGGGGCCCTGCAGATCAAGGTGAAAGGGGAATGAAAGACTCTTCCAGGAAATGGAGTTTGAAAGAGCTTCAGAGTAAAAAAAATCCAATCCAGCTTATTTTTCTCATTTCCATACTGACAGAAGCATGGTGACCTGAGATGAGGATTAAGAAACATCCTCCAGGCCCGGACTGCTCTGGCTTGCTGAACTCCTCCATCCTGGCTTGGGTAGAGTGCTTCTCATCCTGCCTCCCAGGAACGGCACATTCAGGACTTTGCGCGAAACTTACCTTTAAATCTTGTGTGTTGTATTTGTTTTCAATTCCGTAGATCTCCTGAAGGAGGTAGCTAACCCCATCTACCTGAACGGCAAACAGAGAAGTTCAAGGACAGGCTGATTCTACTGAGACACAAGAGGGTACCCCAACCCGAGCACAGTCACCCAGGTTACTGATTCACAGCAAGAAACCCAAAGGCCTGGACAAGAAAAGGACACTTTTATTTACCTGTGTTTTCTCTTTGGGAGAGGAAAGAAAGCCAAATGTTTAACTCATCCACCATTACATCCAACAGGGAACATAAAATTTCACAAATGCAACAACAATACTTGTACAGCAGCTCACTATTACAGACAGTTATGAAAGGCTTATACTAGGAACAGGATAAAAAAGTATGTATCAAAATGTAAGCCTTAGTTCTCTAAGAAAATTTTACCTCAGATGTTTTAAAAATAAAAGAATTAGACAGAGAGACAGAGAGCAAGAAAGAGAGAGAAACACAAAGAAATGGGCAAGGAAAAAGGAAAGTAAAAAGGGAGATTGCGGCCTTGAAGGAGAGGCCAGTGGTGCACATCCCCTTCAAGGCCACATGCAGTGAAGTTGGGCCTTGTCTCTCAGAGCCCACCAATGCCCTCTTCTGCGTCTGCGCTGACCTTCCCCGTGCCCTTTAGGAGCACATTCCTCCCCTCTGCCTCATTTCTGTCCCTAGCAATCCCCTCCTCACAGACTTAAGTTAGCCTGGCTCTGATTTCATTTTCCTCTCTTCCATGTGACAGTCTGCTGCTAGAACAAATCTAGCAACGGGAAAATAGATAAAACACTTTCTAGCCCTGTCATCATTCTCAGGCCTCCCCATGAGGCAACTCACCAGGGTCAGGCCTGCCTGGGTAATGGTCTGGGCTCAGGATCTGTGGCAGCCTCATCACTCTTAAAATCTGTTCTAACCTAACAATTATACTGCAAAGGACATTATTAACTAATTATGCTAAAGTGTGATTGACTACTCTTGATCTCATTGTAAGAAGGGCAAGCACTTAACCTAAAAAATAAATAATGTAGAACTTTAGATATCTATCATTCATCTGCAAGGGGGAAAGGCTTGTATCTCAATAAAGACCAGTGTTGCCTCCCACCTACTTGCCCTTATCCTACATGAGATGAGCTCTCCCCTACCAAGGCTTGTTTTTGAGACAAGATTTCACTATGCAGTTTAGGTTGTCCTTGAACTTACTTTGTAGCCCAAGCTGGCCTGGAACTTGCAGAAATCCTCTTGTCTTGGCCTCTGGAGTGCTGGGATTACAGTATGTGCCACCATACCCTGCTTTGTGTGTGTGTGTGTGTGTGCTCTGCACGCATGCGCCAAGGCCTTTGACACTGCTCTCACCATGTATGACCCCTCCTCCTACCTCTGCAAAAGTGGAAAGAAAAGTCTGGCACCCAGGGAGATGAGGCGTTCCAGCAGACAGGCAGATCTTGCTACTCCTTCTGGAAGGGGCAAATGGCCAGTGTGCTGAACTTTAGAAAGGAATGGTGGGAAAAATTAAGCTCTAACTGACCCTGAATTGGACCCCAATACTTTATCCTTTCACTTGAAATGTTTCTCACCCTGACATTTTAAATAAAGAGTTCTCCCTAAACCTAATGTCGAGGGACAAATCTTGTCCTTTCATTTTACAAGTCCTTTGCTCAGATAACCACTGCCCCCAAATCAATAATTGTAGAACAATAAAAACACCAAACATAGGATTTCTTTCAGGCCACCAAAATAGACTCTTAATACACAAAACCACTCCCTTTAAAAATTTTTTTTCTTTGTTTTAAAAAGAAAGAGAAGGGAAAGTATTTGCTTAGCAAAGAGTAAAGAAGAAGACAAATAGACAGAGAAGGGGAGGAGGAGGGGCCAAGAGCCCATGGGCCTCCATACTTACTACTTGTTTCTGTTTGAGGGGCTTCACACAGAAAGTCCCGTCTGTGTGCTGGAAGGAAAGCAGGACAGTTATGCAGGACGGAAGGGAGGGCCATAAAGCACACCACGCTCCCGGTGCCTCCCCCAGCTACACAGGACACTGAGCGCTCGGAGTGCGATGATGGGGTCCAGATACTGCAAGGCTCTTGTAATAGTCCAACCTAACCTTTTCATTTTAGGACGAGGTGACTGAGGCCTAGGGGGGCAGGCAGCGAGGTGGTGGCAGAGCTGGACCCTGCCCAAGAATAGCCCCGTGTGATGCTCACTGGACACTATCCGGCCTCTCAAGCTGGATCATCATGCCATGTTCAGGCACCCAGCAAATGAGGGTTTCCTGCGGGAAAGAAAGGGCTAAACATATTATAAAGTCACTTACCTTTTCAAAAGTACCCAGCAGCACATGGCAATGGCCAAAATACTCTGAAAGAAACAAAGGCACAGGGTAAAGAGAGCCAAACAACACTCTCATGTTCCTCTCTCCCCTTTTCCCACACAGCTTGCAAACCAATCACATTGGGCTGCCACCAGCAGGGGCGCATGCGTAACCCACCTCTTCCTATATGCCCAGGTTGCTGGGGACCGCAGGCATGAGGGTGCAGACACTGCCTGAGGCCCACAGAGCTGGGGCCTTGCTCTGGTGCCACAGCTTTTGCCAGGTGTGTGCCACAGAAGGGCAGCATACATGCAAGAGAAGACAGAAACGGTCCCTACCATCTCCTTCATCCACCACAGCGTGCACCACCAAAGGGTAAACCTCTCGGTCCATATCAAAGCCAAGCTGCAGGGGAGAAGGGAAGAAAAGAGAAGCTTGAACACGTAGAAACAGCACAGGAGCCCATGGAAAAGAAGGCGCCACTGTGAGGGGCCAGCCTCGCCGCTGCTCCCCGCTCTGCAGCCTCGCAGTTATGTGGGGAACAGAAGGCTGGTGGGTTCCTCTTTAAAATCTCATGGAAGTGAAGTCCTGCGACTTCTTTGGGCATGGCTTTTTAAAAACATGCTGCTTTGGAACACAGGAGTGAACAAAGGCTGGGTACCCTGGACGTGAGTGAGCAGGACTTAGAAGGCATGCAGAGCCCCCAAGCCTCTGCCGCTGGCCGGGGTCCTCGGTAGCCCCGGGCCCCCCTGCGTCTCCACGAGGAACCCTGGCGGACGCAGCTTACCTCTTCTTCGGCCCACTCCGAGGGGTCCACCGTGTGCGAGGGCAGGCAGAACTGCTGGCACACCCCTCGCTTGTAGTGCACCGTCTCCGACTGCAGGCTGTGGTCTTTGGGAATATAGCTGCGGGTGGGCAACGCGGGAAGCGCAGCGTGAATTCAGTCTGTCAGCTGCCCCCATCTTGGGCCTGCTCCCGTTTTTGGCTAGCTCTGGCATCAAATGACCTCCTTTCTAAGTCACTCCTTTTGTTCTTTCCTGGTGATGTTATGAAACCCATATATCCAACCTCCACGCCCACAGAAAGGTAGTTCGGTGGGTTAACAGCACCTTACCGACCTAAGGGATTACACTGTCACTGCACTAAGATTGCCCACTTTGAAGGGACAATACAAAACAGTGCTTTGTAAAAGAAAATCTAAATTCGGGAACCAGCTCTCATCTGGCTGTGGAAAAGGAATGCTTTCCTCCACAGGTGAGGGCACCGGACACAAGCCCAGCGTGGGAAGGAGGCAGCTCACCTGGCAACACCGTTCTGGAACTCCTCGGTGGCCTGATAGTAGATGGTGATGGCAACTCGGGCATCTGTGTCAAAGGTGAACTCGACATTGTAGTGAACTTTAGCTCTGCCGGCCTCTTCTCCAGGGCTTTTCACTTCCTCAGCGCATCTAGGAAATCACAAAAGAGGCAGTATATCATGATTTTAAGACATATTCTTTTTAAAAAACGTAACAATATGGGAGTCACCACAAATCTTGCTTTTGAAAAAAATAAACAATATAATGTGTGCTTCTCTTCATGGTCACTGATACATGTTTATATCTTCATTTTGAAGGAGCACAGAGTAGTCCTACCTTGCTATTCAACTACTTTGAAATCTGCTGTACTTGGTATCTATCTTAGTTACTGGAACAAAACCCTGACACAATTTAAGGAAGGAGAGGTTTATTTTGGCTCAGGTTACAGGTCATGTTTGGTGGCTGCCAGACAGAGAAACAGCATGGCAGAGAGACAGAATGGAGGAAAGCTGCCCACATCTCATCAGAGGAGAGAAAGGGAGGAGTCAGGAGGGGGATACAGCCTTCCGGGTCCGCCTCAGTGACCCGCCTCTTCAGAGCAGGCCCACCCCCTACTGGCAAGCCAGTTAGGTCACTGTCACATTCAGTCTTCAGAAGCCCTGCCTATGAGCACATTCTCAATGGAAATCATAAAAGTACTTGATGTATTCTGATGCAAAAATTTTGTCCTGGTATTCATCATTTGTTTGGTATTCTATACATAAGCTAGACCTTGTCAGATGTCAATTGAAAGCCTTCTAGACAAAACAATTTGTTTGGTACTTGTTGGTTTTGGTTCTCTTCGTGCCTGATTCCTGGAACCAATCAACAAGTTCTGAGGCACTGTATCCATTACGATTATTGTTGATCATTAGGTTAGTTTTGGTATTTCACAGTCCTACGATTAATATCCTCATACATTTGCTAGCCTTTTTAAAAAAGCTTTTATTGGGCTGGGGATTTAGCTCAGTGGCATAAGCACCTGCCTGGCAAGCACAAGGTTGTAAGTTCGATCCACAGTACAAAAAAAAAAAAAGGTTTTATTTTAATGAAGTCTATTAATCACATAGTTTGAAAAGTTTCCACAAGGCTTGTTAAAAACCAGCAGGCTTTACTCCTTCCCTTCCCTCCTCTTCAGAGGAAACCTCTTCTAGCTGAGCATTTTGGCATTTAACCGTAATCCCAAGTAACATGCTCAAGTTACTACTTGTTGACTTTCAGCTGTGGGCATCACCTTTTGATTTCCTACTGTAGGAATGAGGATTTGTCCCCTTCCTCTGTCCCATGCAGGAGCTCCACCAAGCCCATAGCGTAGCCATAACACCATTTAATTAGTATAGCACTTCAGTGTTTTTATAATCACAGTGGTATGGACATTATATTGTTTTAGCCATGGAAAAACTTAAAAATTTTTTCTTTTCCTGCTCAATTTTTCCTTAGTGTTAGCGCTGGTCTTGGCCTTTTGGTTGTTTAGTTTTGAATGTACACATCTCAAGTTCCAACCCAAATTCTCTGCGACCATTTAAACCCCTGCAGTGGCTCCAGTGCACCAGGCAGCTCATTCAGCGTGCCATCCTGGGAGGTCCCTCTGGGAGCCCCCTGACCTGCTCGGACTTGGACCGAGGGCCACGGCACCTGGTGTGCAGCCTCCACGTCCAGGCCTCTCTCCATCCTCCTGGGGCTCCCTGTGCCCCTGTCCCCTTGAAGCTCATGTTTCCTGCCTACATCTCCCATCCTCCTCTCTCTTGGGTTACACTTTTGTTTTACCTTTTCATCTTCCCTTGCCTCATGAAAAGTGTGTCAGGGGACAGATGTTTTGAGAGCTCCCATTTCTCACTGAAGACTTCATTGATAGTTTGGCTGAGCAAATAAATAATTCTAGGTGATGAATATTTTCAAAAGGCATGGGAAAGCCTCCCTGCTATTTCCTTTGGCTCCTGGTGATTTTCTCAAGAAGTGTGAAGAGGCTGCAATCACTGGCCTTCTTCCTCTGAAGGCTCACAGGAGCCCCTCTTTACCAGCCCTTGTGCTGGCAGCAGCTGGTCCCTCTCCATTCAGAAGTGTGTGCCTTCTGGCTCTGCGAAAGGTGTTTAAATTATGTATGACATTGATGATTGCCTTTCTTCTATGTCCTCTGTTCTCTCTAGAACTGTTACTTGGATGCTAGGCCTAAATAATGCTGTTATTTGTATCTTTCCCTTTCTATTTCCATCACTGCTATTTCGCTCCACTTCCTAGTGTGTATCAATTTTGCATCCTACTGTTGTTTTGGGCTTTTCATTTCCATCACGGTTTCTAATCTAAGAGTCCTGTTGTGTCTTCCTAAAGGCTTTGTGCCATTGCATCCCTTGAGTGAGAAGGAGCATCTTCTCCTATATTCGAGGCTACCAATGATAGTTTCTTCTTCCTGTGCAGCTTTTCTTCCAACTGACTGTTTTTCTTTCAGGGTGTTCTGCCACTGTCTTTCACGTTACAGTCATTCCTAACACAATGAAGAATCATGACTTGCCTGCTCGTATTTAAGAAACTTAAAGCTGCTGATTAGAACTCTGAGGAATGCAAAGGGGACTTGGGGACCTTGGGTTTCCCACTTCTAGGGCTGACCTGGGTCTGCTGAGGAAGCGCCCATTCCAGTCTCAGGTCTTCCATCCATGCAGGTCTGACTCCCAGATACCCATCTTTCTGTCTCCCTAAAAGGCCTAACTTCTGGGTTCTAGGAGCAGACTGAGAAGGCAGGGTGGGGGGTTTGAAATTCACATAATCCCTTGCTTTTGCCACTTGGTCTGTCCCCGAGCTGTCCCTGGATTCCCTGAGATCTGAGGTCCTGTGTTGAGCTCTCCAGTGAGAGTCATGTTCCAGACTTTTGCCAGAGTATAGAAAGGGCCGCTCTGACTGCAAGTGGGGAGACCTGACTACCTCTCAGGCAGACCCTCTGCCAGTCTTCTGTATTGTAGCCCTCCACACTGACCTCCAGAGGCACCTGTCCAGCCAGGTCCTGAGGCTTCTGGGATGGCACAGTATAAAGGGAACACTTCTCAGCTTTTCCTTCTGTGGGCTCAGTATTCTGGTATCCTGGGTCTGCTAAGTTATTTGACACTTACCATCTGTTTCCAGCTTCTAACATTTTGTTGCTGTTACTCTTTTCCCATTCTCCCAATTCTTGTGATCCATGCCTTTTATAAACACTTTTAAAAAAATCAGTGGGCTTTGGAGAAGAAGCAAATATTCAATCCTTCATCTTCATCTGGATTCTGAGAATCAAGATTACTTTTTTCCAGCAATTTCAGAAAAATAAAACAAGGGCTGGGGTGTAGCTAAGTGGTAGAGTACTTGCCTAGCAGGCACAAGGCCCTGGGTTTGCTCCTCAGAATCAAAACAAATAGATAAGCAAACAAAACACAATTAACTCCTTTCACTGTAACATTTATTGAACACAAGGTATTCTCCCTTCTGTTACCTTGTTCAGTTTTGACAACTACCATGAAAGGGAAGGTTAATGGTTACTTTACAGATGGGAAACCTGGAGCTCAGAGCAAGCACACACAAGCCACTTTTAAGCTGCTTCACTTTATCCTAGACCTGCAGCCGGCTACCACCTCAAGGACTGGGACCTCACAACGGCTCAGGCCCGTAAGCTGTCTCCATCAGATGTGTGAACAGTCCACACTGATGAGGGAAACCAAGCAGACAGAGTATTCAGCAGCTGGTCCTGGCATCTGGCCTGAGGCCAGGCCAGGCCCAGGCTGCTGTGCTTGTGGAACTCCCTATGGAGTATGGGCATTTGTATTTGCTAGCTGAGGGGCTCCTTAGCTCCCTCTTCCCCCACAGTTGACTCCAGGGGTGGAGGGAAGCATTGCTGCTGAAGTGATAGAAAACTCTGGGTATAAATAAAATATGAGAGAGAGACAGGAGAGGAAAGGAGAGGAGAAGAGAGGAAGAAGGAGTAGGAGAAAGAAAAGAAGAAGGAGAAAGGAAAGGAGAAGGAGAAGGAGTGGTAGTAGTAGTAGTAATAGTAGTGGTTAGGAGGAAATGGCAGTGCCCTATAATGGTATGAAGTTTTATTTGGGGATAATCATCATCAGGAATTTTGGAACATAACATAACATAACATAACATAACATAACATAACATAACATAACATAAGTGATAAGAAGGATTTCATGTTCCAGGTTCAAACACCTCATTATTACATAGGTTTGTTAGGATGTCTGCAAAATTCCCCTTTCTGGGCTGAGGAAATAGTTCAGTGGCACAAGTACCTGCCTGGCAAGCACCACATTGTGAGTTCGATTGATTCCCAGTACCAAAAATAAAAATTCCCCTTTCTCTCAATGATTCTTTTTTTGTCTTTTTGACACAGGGTCTCACTATGCAGTTTAGGCTGGCCTTGGGCTCCCTTTGTAGCCCAGGCTGGTCTCAAACTTGCAACGATCCTCCAGCCTCAGCCCCCCAAGTGTTGGGATTAGAGGAGTGTGCCACCATGCCCGGCATTCTTCCTTTTTTAAATCCACAAAATAGGGCTAACACTGACCACGTCTAGGCAAATGAAGGTTCTTCCCACACTGGTGCATGAAATCTGAACAGTACAGAGCCCGAATCTCGGCCGGTGCAGCGCCTTGGTGGTACCCACAGCTGAGGCCTAAGCAGCAGGCTCCAGGCCTTCCAGACCTGCAAGACCATGGACTGCCCTGCAAGGAGGAGAGCATCTGGGACCTGGCCTCAATCTCCAGGACCCTGGGAACTTACTTGACGAGTCTCAGCGTGTCTTTTCGGATGTTGATCAGGCTTCTCAGTGTCTTCACAGGTTCTTGGGGAGGTGGGGCGGCGTAAGGAAACTGCCAGAAACAAAGCGGGAGAAGGTAGTGTGTTTATAAAGACCTGCATCTGTCCCTCAAAGGAATAGGACTTCACAGTTGACAAGGAACAGCACTGTGAGGTGAGTGGGAAGACCCACTCTCCTAACTCAATGAGAGACTGAGATTCTTACATATTGATTCAATTTGTTCAAGGTCACAGCTAGTGGGAGGACTGGGATTCAATTTGGCATCAAAAGAGCTAGATTTATCTGCTTTTTCCATTACATTAAGCTTATCTGGGTCAGTGTTCAAAATTTGGAGAACTAATCAAAAACTACTGACGTTCCAAATACCTAAGGACACACTGGCTGAGTTAATCACAAAAGGCTTGTCCATCTGACCTTAGACGACAGGGAGCCAGACCTGCAAGCCCTTTCCTTCAGGGAAGCCACATGGTATCCTAGGAATTTAGGGATTGCAAATAAAAGAGAACCCTATCGTGTGTACAGAATTGAGGCTTGCAAACAATGAAATTTCCTCTGTAGCCAATCATATAAAGCAGGGTTCTTTCATATGTAAGCCAACCATTATTTGGGGGTCATCAGAGGTTTGTGGTTGTCTGCATTATTTACCATAAACTTCCTAACTCTTTCCCCAGTTGGATCTTTGGATTTAGAGTTTTGCGTTGATGACAATGAAAAAAGGGATGGAGATGCAGCTCAGTGGTATTTGCTTGGTACATTCTAGTAAGCGGTGTGGTGGTGGAAGAGTCAAAGAGAAACAGTAAAAAATGTCCGCCTGGCATGGTGGTGCACGCCTGTAATCCCAGAACTCTGGAAGGCTGAGGCAGGAGGATCACAAGTTTGAATCTAACTTGGGCAACTTGGTGAGACCCTGTCTCAAAATAAATAAAATAATAATTAGTAAGAAAAAGGGCTGACGTATAGGTCAATGCAAAGAGGTTCAACTGTTAGCACTGCTTAAAAAAGAAAAACAGTTACTGGGACTGCTGTTAGTAGACCCAGAGTGACATAAAATCTTCCTGGTGTTCATACAATGTTATTTGGGTAACACGATTTTTTATACATAGTCATGCATCACCTAGCGATGGGAATGTGTTCTAAGAAACTCACCATTAGGCAATTTTGTCTTTGTGGGAACAACACAGAGTGCACTTCCAGAAACAAAGAGGACTAGAAAGTCACAAGATGATGTGGGGCCACCAGTGTGTATATTGTCTGTTCTTGATTAAAACACCAGCAGCAGCACCCAACCACGGCTGGCCTTCACAGCTGGCAAGCTAGGCTTTTCCTGGCTCAAGACAACTCTCCCTCCATGCTGCTGGTATCAGAAACAAGGCACCCATACTGTAGTGTAGTTGTGACTTTGTACATGTCAGATGGATGTGATTATTTTACTTAGGAAACAGAATTTAACCGTGGTGCATCTGACTTTATGTATTCAATATGACTGTTGTAATTCACATATATGGAAGTGATTCTTGAGAAGGCACGTGCAACCCCAATTATCTGCATCCAGTCTCATTTTGTGGACAGTCTATAGCAAGTCTTTACCTTTGCATTGATATATTAAGCATATATTCTTTCAAAAATGATAGTTATTCTAATGTCAAAGCTTTACATGTTCAAGCAGAAAACCTGAAAAATACAAATTTTCAACCCTCAGTGATATTAAAATTATCCCTACAGAATGTGTTTCTCCAGAAGCATCCTTTGACGTTCTCTGCATTTGCTACTGTTCTATACTGGACATTCTACTACATAATCTCTTTTGCACCTAGCAAGACATTGTAAACATTTCTAAAATCTAAAGCCACACAGAGATAACTGCCTACTTTATTTAATCAAGTCTGTGCTATTCTACGTTTTAAGTTGGTTTTACTTTTTTTGTTGTTGCTGCTGATATAAACGTTGTGGTGAACATCTTTGTTCCTATGTTGCATACTTGTTTCTTTTCTTGGGACAAACTCCTACAAGTAGAATTACTGAATCAAAGAGTAAGCATACTTTTAAGACTTTAAAAAACACTTTGCTAAATTGTTCAACACAAAACTGACTCCAAAACAGTTCTCCCAAGTGAGGGCACAGGAGGCTTTGATAGAAGAAAAGGGAAATTCTGGTCCAGACACCATCTGTGGTCTGTTTCTCTACCCCGTGCTTCCTAGCCTGACAGACTAAAGGAATTTAAAACTATTTTAAAATAAGCTTAAGCAAAAAGTAATTAGGCAGCAAAATCCAACACAAATGCTAGTCTATTCTAAAGCCAAAATAAATAACTTCAGGATTAAAATTTTTTTCTGGAGTAGCAAAGTTAATCACTTCATTTGTGCAGGTATTCAGGAGTTATCCATAACTCCTACCTGAGTTAGAGAGAGAGAAGAGAGAAGAGAGAAGAGAGAAGAGAGAGAGAGAGAGAGAGAGAGAGAGGGAGAGGGAGAGAGAGAGAGAGAGAAGAAAGAGAATGTTTATTTCCCCTATTCTTAACCTTTTCTCCTCCTCCCCCCCCACAAAAAAGGAAAAAAATGTTAACGCTTTCCATTCCTCACTTTGAACATCCCCTCAGTGATAACCGTAACGCCAGGAAGGGATCACTGGCATCAGCTGTGAATAAACGTGCTCTTGCACGTTAGTTTCCCCAACCAGAAAAGGAAACCACTGAACATCTCTTCAGGAGAACCTCATCTTGTCTGCTCTCTTGGTGGCCTTTCATTCACATATCAGCATCTACATACGCCACCAGGCATGGTGTAAGGGCGGATTAAAAATAGGAAAGATAAAAGTCATACTCTTGGAAGTTGTATTCAAAGGCAGACGACAAGACTATGCAAACAATTTTGACATCAGAGAGAGACAAAGAGAGATAGAACAAAAGGGTAAAAACGAAGAAAGTGGCCGTCTCTGAGTGAGTAACTGAATGGCTTCATGAAGTAGGTAGTACTTGATTTGGGGTCCTGGAGGAAGAATGGAATTTGTGAATTCAGAGATGACAGAAGACACAGGGAACAGAAGAGAACATTTTTTCACCTTTTTAGCCCACAATTACCCTTAACTTTGTGACATCTTCCTCTCAAAAATTACCAGGGCTGGGGTTGCAGCTTGGTGGTAGAGCACATGCAGACATGTGTTACAGTGGGTTAGATTCTTATCGCTACAAAAATACAATTTTTAAAAATTTAATGCTAACTATGTGTCAGACACCCTGTGAAGCCTTTCACATATGTGATCTTTGGAAAAACCCAGTGAGGTAGATATGGTTGTTCCCATTTTTGTCAGTAAGAAAACTGAAGTAGAAAAGAGGTTGAATCTACTTAGGATGGATTTGATTTAGTGACCTCAAAGCTGGCTAATAAATAACTAGCTTCTATTAAAAGAGAAAGAAAATAAAAAAGAAAAGGAAAGGAACAGAAGAAAGGAAAGGAAAGGAAAGGAAAGGAAAGGAAAGGAAAGGAAAGGAAAGGAAAAGGGGTTGATAACTTCTCAGAAGCCCCAGTTCAGGGAGCAGCGCTGAGGGTTAACACTTCCTCCCTCCCTCCCAGTTCCCTGAGACGCTCCTGGATGTAGCTTCTTAACTCGAAGACATAAGCTGTCTATGGATTAAACCACTAATTATTAGAAGACCTGAAAACACAAACTTACTCATTTTCTCATTTTATAAAAAAATCAAAACACTGGCGAAGCCAGGAATGGTGGCACACACCTGTATCTCCAGCACACTGGAGGGCTGAGGCAGGAGAGTGTCAAGATTGAGC
Source organism: Dolichotis patagonum (assembly GCA_004027295.1). Lineage (NCBI taxonomy): Eukaryota > Metazoa > Chordata > Mammalia > Rodentia > Caviidae > Dolichotis > Dolichotis patagonum. The sequence goes on from PVJX010032425.1 coordinate 19,866, forward strand.
CTAGCCTAGGAAACTTAGTGACACAGCGATACTTTGTTTCAAAATAAAAATTCAAAAAAGAGAGGGAGATGTAGGTCAGTATACTGGTTTAATCTGAAGTATTGAAAAATAAAAACAACAAAACAACAAAAATATTAGTGAAATCTTTTGCTTGTCTATAATATCTCCTTAATACATATACCATTATTAAGTTGTATTTAAGACTGAAATATTTTGATTTAAGATGAGAATTTTCATTCATGCACTAACATCTAAGCGTGAAAAGAAAATAAACTGATGTCTTCTTAGAAGACAAAGCTCAGGGTCAGTTCAGGCCCAGCACACTGGAGAAACTGCTGTGCTGGGCCCTGCACCCCACACCAGAAAGCCTTCTCCAAGCTCACATCTAAGTCTCTGCTTTCTCTCCTAAGGTCTTCAAGGTATCATTTTCAACCTCCAGGCCACTGAGTCAGACAGTGAACAGTGACAAGGAAGATAACAAAGTGTTTGTTCTTAGAGGCAAGGACACTGGCACCACTGACCCAGCAGACAGAAGTGGCCCTCCCCATCCTGTGTGCGTGGGCATGCGTGCACACAAACACACACATGCGTGCACACACACACAC